>PVJH01007261.1:0-94559 GCA_004026705.1 Nesogale talazaci
TGGGCCATGCCAGCAGCTTCCTCACGCACACTATGGCTGAGACAGTTCTATTTTGGAGCCTGTTACCAGCATGGAAGCTTTGAGACAGGACTCTGGGGGCTCAGTGCTCCAGAGAGGCAACCAGGAGGGAGCACCGTGACCTCTTCTGGACTCAGGAGAAGCTGTTTTTGTGCTGGAAACTGCTCAAGAGAAGGGTGTGCCAGGCTGGGCCTTACTTACAGGGAAGGTAATTCAACTTCACCTTGTGATGCAAATGGTTCACGCTTGCCTCCTCACTTAAAGCTTGGTAGTTTGCACCCACCCAACAGAACTGCCACAAGACAGGCCTGGCCATCCACTGGCACAAAGATGATAACCCTCTTCAGCACAGAGTCTCTGCAAGTCAGAATTAACTCAACAAGGACTGGTTTTGTTTGTTTGGTTGACTTTTTGAGGAACATCAAAGAATTTGCTCACATGTTTTCTAACAATCACACAAGGCAGATTTACCATCCGATGACCCCCTTCCTTATCTCTGGTGTCACTAGAAATCCTCCCAGAGCCTTCAGGGACTGACACTTTGTGTCTGTTGGATTTGTGGTAGGGTGGGTGTGCTGAGCAGACAAGGAGCTACATTGACTGAGACTAAACAGTAGGTGTCTCTGGTCACCAGGAAAGTTCTAGACTGGCAATGTTTCCCTGTGATTTGTGATGGTATTTATCAGAGTGGACTGTAAAAGAATAATCCCTCGGGGTTATAATATCACGTGCAAAAGGCGGGAGGAAGGAAGGAGATGGGGCAGTAGGATAGACAAGGGCTTTGATTTTGGCTTCCCCGAGGGCTCCCTGGTAGCATAGCATAGTGCTTACACACTGGGCTGCAATCTGCAGTCAGCAGTTCAATACCACCAGCCCACTCCATAGGAGAAAGACAGCTTTCTATTCCTGCAATGAGTTACAGTCACGGAAACTCCTCGCAGACCCCGCTCCACGCTCCCTTGCGCGGATGCTATCAGTCGACATCGACTCAGTAGCAGTGATGTTTTTTTGGTTTCCTTTGGTGCCCTAGTGTCTGAAAGGCGTCCCCGGTCCTCTAGACTGCCTGTGGTAGGGAAGCCTCACCAGGCCTGTGAGAACAAAGAGCTCTGGCATAACGAGGCTTCTCGTTCAACTGGCCTCAGTGCAAGTTGGACTTTGGATTCCTTGTGTAGAAATCGAACTACAATCACTGTCTTAGAAGGGAATAAGGAGGCTTAGTGATTTCATATATATGTCCGAAGTCTCATTTTAGGAGATTGATTACACCGTGCTACAGTGGCCTGATGCCAACTAATTCACAAATCCTATTCTGGGGCCTACCTTGCGGGATTACAGGGAAGCGTAACTAGTGTTACTCTAGCTGGAGCACTGGGCTTCCCAAATGGACCTTACTGTCTCCTTACACACTGACTGTCAATGAAGTCCACTCGGTCCAGTATGCGGGACAATTGTCCAAATGCAGCACGTGACCAGCTGAAGTTCCTGTCTATTGTTGCAGCCTGCAGCAGAATCCCAGCTTCACTGGAAGATCCCTGGACCTTGTGGTGGGGTCTGTCAAGGGGTCGGTGTGCCCTGCTTCACCGTCTCGGGGCTGACCAGCTGGCAACGGCTGGTGGTGGGTAGGGTTTTGGTGTGGGTATCCAGCATGGCTGTCCATGTTCCTCTGGCCTGGAAAGAGTCCCAAGGGGCCAGACTCTGCAAAAACCTAGTCTGGTAAATGTTGAAAGTATTTTTCAAAACCAAATTAATAAGTAAAGTGAAGAGGAAGAGTCGAAAACATTTGAAAATTTTGAACCAAATAAAGATAGATCTAGTACGTAGTGGTTGTGCGCGGGACTGCGGCCCACTGGGATGGAGGTTCAATCCCAGCTCCACGGAGCAAAGGCTGGGTCTCCCACTCCCACCACCGGAGGGCAGTGATGCCTAAAAAAAAAAACTAGAAAAAAAGAAGATAGATCTAGTAAACGGGCTTTCTCAGAGCCTTTAATGTGCAGTCGGGCATGTTCAAAGGGGCATACAGCATTTTCTAAACCTTGTTTGATCATAAGATTCGGTTCTGGTATCATCTTGGGTGACAAGGACTTCAGTGATCATGCAGGGCTGCACTGCCCCAGGCCAGTACAAAGTCTGGCCAGGGAATGGGCTGGAGCCTGGGGACCATCTGCGACTGGGCCCAAAAGAGGAAGAAGGAAGAGGGTCCTCATAGGAAGAAGCCGAGGATAAACCCCCTAAAATGAGAGTAAACTTACAGCAACCTCTACAACAATTTGACAAAGTCATTTTCATGTTTGTTGAACTTTAGAATAAAGTAATGCCACCTTTCTTTATTTTATTAATTTCACTTTTCTAGTAATTCATTTAATAGCATTTTACAGGTAAACAAAATATCTATTTTCTATAACAATATGTATATCATATTGTTTTTTCTCTTTTTTTTTTCCTTCACCTCACTGCCCTGGTGGGAGTAGGAAGCCCAGCCTTGCTCCTGGAGAGCTGCTGCTGGATTTGAACCGTCAACCCTGTGGGCCGCATTCCCGCACACAACCACTGTGCCACCGGGGCTCAGCTGAATATGTATATCATTTTATAAGAGACTATAAGGATGAATTACTGGAGAAGTAATTTCACTCAATACAGAATCTCGGTGGCAAGATGGACATTTGAAAACCTGACCCTCCCCGCCGTCACTTGACACTCTGCCCTCCAACAGCAGACCCCAATTCGATCATTCTAGCGCCAGGCAAAGAGCCAAACGGTGGCATCGTAGTTACCTTGGGTCGCTCCAGTTCACAACCACCTGCAGTTCCGCAGGAGAAAGGCTGGGTTTTCAACTCCCATCAACAGTTCCAGTCTGGGAACCCTCAAAGCGAGCGCTAGGCATCAGCATGGACTCGGCGATGGTAGGGAGTTTGACTTTTGTTTACAAAAAGCCCTTGGTGCCAGCCAGCACTTCCTGACTACCCTGAAACCATCTCAGAACCTCATGCACCAGGATTCTGTAGGCTGATGCTGGGCCTTCAGAACGGGGGACCTCGGGACCTTGAAGGCCCAAGTCTGCAGGGACATGCAGGAGAAGCAGGCCAGCAGCAGTGAGGTTTGCTTCAGGGTTCCTGGGATGCTCAGCTCTGCTCATGAGGGGAGGCCCCCCTCCTCTTGTCTAAGGCTGACAGCTCTTTGAGAACTTCAGAAAGTATGACAGCTTTTCAAAAATGGTGCCTGCACACAAAAGAATGGTGGCAAGGGAGGATTTAAGCAGATGCTTTAAACAATACATGGCTTTTGTTCTCCCTAATTGGGCTGGTCATGTGGGGTTTTTTTTATGGTATATATTTTTCCTTTTTCTTCTTCCCTTCTCCTCCCCCCTCTAAAGTTATCGGCAATAGCGGACTTCAGTCTTTTTAAAACAGTCATTTCTGTAACAATGGTAATTGCTTTAATTGGAGTTCTTTAAAGGTAGAGCCTTCTCGCCCACCTCCTTTTGCAAAGTGAATCATGTTCTGATATATTGCATTTCTCTAGATCAACGTGGTATTATTTCCTCTTTGTGTCTATGAGTGGGCTTTGTCGGAGAGAGGGAGTCAAAAACTTCGAAAACTTGCTATTTTTTGGTTTAGAATAATTATAAGTAATTTTTCTTTGGTTCCAAGAAATGGTAGGTGATTTGCTGAAGGTATAGGAAGAAATGCACATTCTATATGGTTTGGCCCCACTCCCGCCTTAGGCCGTTCGTGGAGGATTAGAACTGCTGAGGTGCCACGTGGCGTCCACGCTGCTGCCGGGGGATGAGCAGGGCAGTTTTGATAGTAATGGCAGTTATGACAGATAGTAAATGGCAGTAGTCAGCCCTGCATTGGGTCTTTGAATCCCAAATAGCCACATTTTTTAGAATGGCCCTTGTTTGAGTTGGGTGGCATACCCTACTGTGGTAGGCAGAATATCATCACCTTTACTTCCAGGCTGAGGAAGTGGAGGACCCGGGCCCTGGAGGAGGAGGAAGCAGTGAGCTGTGGGGCGGCAGCTGCAGGGTGAAATCTCTCCCGGGCCCAGCTGAGAAGAGCTGACTCTGACTCTTCGGTTGGTTCTCTGGAGCTGCCACACAGGGGTGGGGAGAATAAGAGCTCCTCTGGAGGGTGTTGGGGACATTGCTGGGGAGGAGGCGGGGTTGGGGTGGGGGTGGGGCTTTACCCGCCTCTGAAGCCCCTTCTTACGGAGTGTGAAGAGCAAAGTTGAGTCATCGACATTCTGTCATGTTCATTCATGTATGTGTTCTTGTCCTTTCTTTGCATCTCTTCCCTCTTTTATTCCTTCCACCACCCATATCCACCGCAACACCCATTGCTTTTTACCTGCCTGCCTACCCTACCTTCCTTCCTACAATTTAGTTCATCAATGGCCTGCCTGCCCTAGTACAGGGCCTCGGGAGACGTCTAGTCATTGTTTTGGGGTACAGAAGTGAACCCCATCTCAAATATAAATGAAGGAGGACATTAATAAAGTCCAAAAAAGGACAAAGACACAGACATGTCATCCATCGGAGGGAGGCACAAGATCAAAATGGCATCTGAGGGATGGAGCCTGGATGCTGGATAAATAGGCCTGAAACAAAGGAAACTGTCACCGTTCATGATTGATGGCAGGTCGGTATCTCACTGTTACACATGGAACTACAGAGCAGGAATGGGACTGGCATGGGCACACGTCCACCAGGAGGCAGAAGGCTTACAAGGGTCTTCCCACCAAATCAGAGCCTAGCTGAGAGGACAGGACTCATGATTATGTGACCTCCTGTACTGTCCTTAGTATCCAGGACACACCCGGGCAAGCCCATAGGAGAGACTCCCCTTCTGGGCTGGCGGGAGTGGGAGTGATCCACTTTCCAAGTGATCCACCCTGAGGGCAAGATTACCTACATCCTTGGTGAACGGTCAGAAAGAATGCAAGGGAGGCCCAATCTATGTGGGGACTCTAGAAACAGATTTGTGGCAATCACTTCCACCCAGAGCCCTTTGGAAACCGAGGTTGTGTTAGTCTGGGTAGACTAGAGGAACAAGTTTCATAGACACGCATATGGATGTAAGGAAAAGGTTTATATACAAGAGGAACAGGACATTGAGCACAGTCCAGTTCAAAGTCATAAGTCCGATATTAACCCATATGCCCGAAATCAGTCTATAAAGTCTCCTTCCGACTGATGAAGTTACAGGTCAGTGAGGGCAGAATCCCAGAACTGGCATGGATTTCCACATGGCTCCTCACTTCCAGGGCTCAGGGTCCATCAACAGCATCCCGTGGTGGCAGAAGCAACTCATCGCTGGCAGAGGTCTCCATGTGGCTGCCCCAACTTCAGAGGTCTGGCTCCATCAGGGCAAAACTGTGTGGTCTCTCCTCTGGCTCCTCCAGCTTCTTGGACACTGGTATCTTGTTTTGTTCATGATTCATCGTCTCTGAGACTAGCTCCCAACAACTGGGGAAGATAGCTTCTCGTCTAGTCTCAGGAGAAAGCCATGCCACATAGAGGCCTCGTTGGCTACTCAATGGCTATCTCCAGATTAACAGGCTAGACTCCACTCCTACATTTCAATCAAAAAATTAACATAAGCACATGACTGCCACAGAGGTGCTCAGAATGGAAGCTCTAATACAATATCATGTCATGATGCCACAGTTTTCTCCTTGTTGTTTCTAATAATCTAAAAAAATGGTTGATATATAAAATCAAAGCCAGAACTTCTTGGTTTTGAAAATCTTCAACCTCTCGATGTCAAATACATTCTCCCAAGCTAAGACCAAATAGAAGGCACTTTCTGGGAAACTTGGTCTAAGATGAGTCCCAAACTGTGACCACCACATTTATACTTTGAGTCATTTGAGTCTCTGAAGGCCTTACACGGTCAGTCTTCAACTTCCGGAGTCTCAAGAGGTGGGTCGTAGCTTCAGGAGCTTCAAAGGGTTGGACCACAGCCTCTGGGCTTTTGAAAAGTAACATCCTCGCCCACTGGGTCCCAGTGTGTGAGGGGTGCCATGCAGGAGTGGTGGTACAGGAGGCCAAATCTCCTGGCCAAAGCTGCGGAGATGGGCAGCTATGCCCAAGGGACAGCAGAAATATATCTGCTGAGAGGACAGCCTCACCACTCTGTCAGATGAGGAAAATGGAGCCTCCCTGGACAGAGAGGTCTAAAATCAAGAATCCAGAGAAATGGGGCCCACACCCAGAGCCTGGAGGGAAGGGTCGTTTTGTTCAATGGCCTCAAAGTTTTCTGCTGGGCTTTGTACTTGCTTGATTCCCATTATCCCTACTTTCCCTCCACTCTCTGTCCACTCAGCATGGATATGTCTGCTCTGCCATTGTACTTGGAAAGCAGATAACTTGCCATTTAGGTTTCAGTTTCATGGATGAGGAAGAGTTTTTTTCTTGTATGGAATTTGGATTGGGAGTTGATTTAAGACTTGGAAGGATAGATGGAGTTAAAGTGTTCTGAATGTGGAAGGGCATAGATTTGGTGTGTGTGTGTGTGTGTGTGTGTGTGTGTGTGTGTGTGTAGGGGGGGACGCGAGGAGTGGGGGTGGGCAGTGTAGAGGCAAAGTGTAATATGTCATGGATTGAACAGTGACCTAGTTTAGCAGAGCCATGATTCTCAGTGCTTTGGAAGTTATATAATAATGTCATTTAGCAGTTATGGAATGGAGCAATCATACTGTGTTAGTCCGGGTAGACTAGAGAAACAAATTCATAGACATGCATATGGATATAAGGGAATGGTTTTTATACAAAAGGAATGGAACATTGAGAAAACATTCGAACCCAGTCCAGTTCAAAGTCACAAATGCGATATTAGCTCGTATGTCTGATACCAGTCTATAATGTCTCCTTCCAACTCACAAAGTCACAGACCAGTGGGTGCAGAGTCCCAACGCTGGCAGGAGTCCCCTCATGGCTCCTCATTTCCAGGGCTCAGGGTCCATCAACAGCATCCAGTGGTCGTAGAAGCAACTCAGCACTGGCAGGGATCTCCATGTGGCTTCTCCAGCTTCAGAGGTCTGGTTCCATCAGGGTAAGGCTGTGTGGCTTCTCCTCCAGCTCCTTCAGCTCTTCAGATGCTGCCATCTTGTCTTGTCCGTAGTTTGTTGTCTCTAAGACTAACTTCCAACAACCGGGAGATAACTTCTCATCTCCATGAAGGAAATACCATGAGATTTCCCAGAAGTCTCAGGAGAAAGCCATGCCCGCACGGAGGCCTCATTGGCTACTCAATGGCCATCTGCAGATTAACAGGCCAAACTTCACCCCTACATCTCAATCATGAAATTAACATAAGCACACGACCACCACACATACTTCATGAGATGCTATGATGTCACCAACCTATTAATTTTAGTGGGATTAGGATGGAATTTATCACTTTTACTCAGGGAACAGGCCTGATGTGATTTCAGGGGCGGTTCCCTGGGGTGTAACTTGAATCAGCTTTTATCTTACAAGACATCAAATGAGAGAGGAAAAAGCAGAGAGGGAGGCAAGAAAGAAGAGTTGTGGGTGGAGTCTGTCATTTAGACCCGGGGGGCCTGCACTGAGAGCCTCCTGGACACAGAGGGAAATTGAAGCTGGGACACGTGAACATCCCCAAATGGCAGCATGTTCACAGCTGTTGAAAGGAGACAAAGGCCTTTCTTCAGTATTGACAGGGACAGAAAGTCTTCCTGAATGTAGATAGCTAGCCTTCTAAATTAAAAACAAATGTTTGTTTGTTAAAGGCATCCACTGTGGCATCTCAGTTATAGAAGAACTAGATGACTAAGACAGAACCTCACGAGGTAGATTTAGAGAGGAGAACACCAAAAAGTTATGTAATTTGCCTAAGCTGGTGGCACACCTGAGATCTTACTGTAAAGTCCATGAAATCTCTACTTTGTTAGGCAGCAGGTGATTTAACTGTTTGATAAATGAATATGTGGATTCATCTATTTAGGCTCCGCCAAATTGCCGGGTTCTATCAAATCCCTGGTGGTATAGTGGTTACACCTTAGACTGTTAACCACAGGGTCGGCAATTTGAAACCATCGGCTGCTGTGAGGGAGAAAGATGGAGCTTTCGAGTCCTGTAAAGAGTTGCAGTTCTGCTCTGTCCTGTGGGCTCGCTGTGAGTCAGCAGCCACTCAATGACACTGAGTTGTAGTGAAATAGAGGAGCGCGTCCTGTTCACCAGTTATGAGAGCTTTGACTTCTCCGAGGTTTTATGACTTGAAGAGACCAGCCCAACACCAGTGACAGAGGCACAACTCTTGGGTTCGGCCAGGATCACTGAACGTGCTTCAACCAAAGCACAGAGTGGCTGAGGCAGACGGTCCTTCTATGCTGGTCTGAACACGAGTTCACACACGCATGAGGATGTGTCACACTCCAGACAGGGCTGCTGCGGTCACCACTGCCACCATAATGCCATCAGCAGAGCCCCTTATAGTCCAGCAACCTCAAGCCATTGGCTTGAAAGGGCTGGGAGAGGGGCAGCTTCCAAACATCGTGGAGACTCTTGGAAAAGCTGCTCTCACTCCTCAAGCATGGAAAGAGCCTCCTTGCTTGTTTGTGCAGTCGAAGTTCCTGGGCTTCAGGATGTGGCTTGCTTTCCCCTCTAGACTCTTCAGCGAGCTTGAAGAGAGGGCAGCATTTTCAGCCTGACTCCCTTACTCTGAGAGTAGTCAGTGCCACAACCTGAACCTTGGGGGGATCTTGTTCGTTGTTCCTAATCCTGCCACCATGGCAACAGCGTGACAGCCTGCTTTTCAGCTTGAGGTTTTTGCTGCTGCTGTAAAGAGCATAGGAGTCCCTCAGTGGGACACAGAGTTAAGCACTCAACTGCTAACCAGAAGGCTGGTGGTTCCAGGGCTTCCAGAGGTGCCTCGGAAGAAAGCCCTGGTGATATGCTTCTGAACACCAGCCCTTGAAAACCCTGTGTGGTGCAGTTCGATTCTGACTCCCATGGTGGCCACGCACCGTGAATGGAAATAAACTCCGTGGCAAATGTTTGGAGTTTTGGTTTTGATAAAGAGCAAAAGACTTTGGTCATAAAGACCAAAAGACTTTGATCTTCATAGATAATGACTGGCTCTGTGACCTTTGGCAAGTAAACTGACCTCTGAGCTTTAATAGCCTCATCCATTTGAAAACAAGAAAGATGAAGTTAACCTCAAAGGAACAGTGTGAAGGTTAAATATAAAGAATTTAGTATAGTGCTTGATACACCAAACTAAATGCATTGCCATTGGGAAGATTTCCTTAGCACGGGGGTAGGACAGAATCAGACAGCCCCGTAGGGTTTCCAAGGATTAACTCTTTACTGAAGCAGACTGCCATGTTGTTCTCTTGAGGGGTTGGTGAGGTGGAACGTCGAACTTTGGATTAGCAAAATTTAGATAGCAGTCAAGTGTAACCTCTACGCCAACAGGTCTGTTGGCTAAGCAGAAGGTGTTCCTTCTTAATGTGACGGAAGAAGGTTTTCATTGGAAGAAAATATAGTGTGTTAGTCCGGTGGGGTAGAGAAACAAATTCATGGACTCTCATGTATATAAGAAAGAATGTTATATACAAGCGCAGTTGTGTGCTAGACAGGGTTCTCTAGGGGAAAAAAACCAGGACACTAATAATTTTCTCTCTATATTTATATAGATATAAAGATGTCTAACATAAGAAATAAACAGTTAACTCATCTATACAGCAGTGCAAATGACTTAGTGCAACTCCCTTGCTAGAGACAGCTAGTCCACTGGCAGTCCTTTGAGTCTTAGAGCAATTCAGGCTATCCAACCACAGGCAGCAAACAGTGAGGCAGGTCACCAGCAGTCAGCCTAATGACAGAGTCCAACAGTCCCCAACTCAAGAGATGTCTATTCCAGGAGCATGGCAAAGCAGGCCTTGAAGGAACCTCAACTCACAGCGATACTGTCCACAGATTAAGTGTTTCATGGGTGGTGTAGATCCAAGAGCAAGAGGAAGGGTGAGGCTCGCTGAACCATTTCTATCTCCACCCTTCAATTGATCTCACATGTGTTCGTTGGCCATGTTGTCACAACAAACCTACCTATCACAAGATGAATATTGGGAAAACATCCCAGCCCAGTCCAGATCAAGTCCATGAGTCAGCTATTAGCCCCCATGTCCAATACCAATCTATAAAGTCCTCTTCAGACTCATGAAATACATGCAATGATGCCAAATGCAGGAAGATCATCAGCCAGTGAGTGGGAAGTCTTGAAGAACCAGTAGCATTGTAAGCCTCTCAGTGCTGGTAAGAGTCTCCACGTAACTTCTCTAAATCCAGAGTTCTAGTTACATCAGGTTAGATCCAAGTGGCTTTTCCTCGGGGATGTCACACAAGGAGTGAGCAGAGAGAGAAAGTGTCTCCCACCTCCAAGAAGGAAAAATACAGGAGTTCCCAGAATTCTCAGGAGAAAGTCATGTCCACAAAGTAGACTCCACACCTTCACTTTGACTCCTCTCAAGTCCCAAGTTGATACCAGATTATGTAACTACCACATATTGGATTTATAAATGTGAAAAAAAAATTAGATAGCTTGTCTCCAGTAGGTCAATGTAGAAGAAGATATTGCAAGATGCTCAAATTTTTATTCCTGCCTCACCAAACAAACCAGCCTGTCCTGTCACCAGGAAGTCACAGATGGCATTGCTTGATCATTCCATGTGCTGAATTTAGGACCAGAAAACTCAAGAAGTGTCATGACACAATAAACCTGTTATTTAGAGTCACAAACTTTATTGTTTTCTTTTATGAAAGGATACATCTTGTTTATTACCACTGTATCTGTTTCTTCAGCTGGAAGATGAAGGATTAGGACTGGCCTTCACCTTGCTCTGCTGATTGGAGACCCCAGAGGTTGACAAGGAGCACCTGCTTCTTTTTTTAATTTTTTTAATTTTTATTTTTTTAATTTTTAGGCATCACTGCCCTCAGGTGGTGGGAGTAGGAGGCCCAGCCTTTGCTCCTGGGAGCCGGAATTGAACCTCCATCCCAGTGGGCCGCAGTCCCGCGCACAACCACTACGCCACTGGGGCTCAGCGAGCACCTGCTTCTTAAGGCTCCCCTTGGTCTTCTTCTGCTTGGCCCTGGATTGCCTATGATTCTGTCACCCAGCGTGACATTAGCACATCCTAAGTGCTCAGAAAATATGGAATAGCTCCCCAAGAGGTTCTTGTGGTAGTTACTTAATCTAGTGTCAATTTGAGACTTAAGAGTGAAGGGGTGAAGTTTAGCTTGATGACCTCATTTGGAGGCACTAAAAAAGATAAATAACTTGCTGGAGACAGGGCACACACTCACTCTCTGAGAGACGTTCCTGATGACAAGGCTGATAGACCTACACTGATGCAGCTGGAGGAGACACGTGGAGGCCCACATCATGGCCTGTTTGCTTCCTGCATTCGGTGTCATTGCATTTGTTTGGTGATTCTGAAGAGGACTTTATAGACCAGTATTGGACAGATGGGCTAATATTGGACTTATGGACCTGATCTGGACTGGACTGGGATGTTTCCTCAATATTCAATTGCCTTTGTATATAAAGCTCTGTCTAATACACATATGAGTGTCTATGAATTTGTTTCTCTGGTCTACCGGGACTAACACAGTTCATTTTTCCCTGTGCCTTGTCTTGATCGTGCTCCTTTCCTCTCCCACGCCGCCAACAGCTGCCAGGATGGACGAAGAGCCAAGCTTTGCCTTGTTTCAGGTTCTGATGGCCAGCCTCCTGCTGGGCCCCCGGGTGTCGGCCTTTGGCATCCTGATAAAATGTGTGCTTGGCTAATTGATTGCACAGGCATGCTTCAAGATGTCAAGGGGGTGTGAAAAAGAAAGACCCTTTCTCAAAGTAAAATCCTTTAGTTCTAATTTTGTGTACACTCTCTGGCAGCCATGACAGGCAGTCTCAGGAAAGGGACCCAGTGGATTCAGTCTTTGCTTCAAGTGGTCAGCGCAAGGGCCCGCAGCGGAGTGACTCGTATTTATTCTGTCTGGCTTCAAGGGGCTTCGCCCAATTCTTTACCCTCCCACTCAGAGGCCTACAGGGAATGGAATGGTTTTAAATGGTGGACTAGGCCTTGATCTAAGCAGGGTACAGGGACCAGGGGACTCTGTAGGCTCCTCTCCATGGAGCGATGCAGCAGACAGCACCGAATGCCTGCCCAACTCCAGGTTCTCTTTCCCTGGAAGCACTTAGTTTGGAGGCTGAAAGTGAACTTGGGAAGTCTGGACATTGCCTTCCAGATGCACAGAGCTATCCTCTCCCTGCGTAGAACTAAGTGTCCATGGGCCCATGAGCAGGTCATCTAGGGAGCTGGGTGGCTGACTGTTGGGTGGCACTGATTTTGTGTTGCAACATGTCCTCCCTGTTTAGCAGGAGCTGGGGATGTGGGGTGTCTAGCGGGCAGCAACCTCTTGGCTCTCATGAAATACTTGGGAGGCTGAAGTTTTATCTGTGTCTCTTTCCTGTAACAATCTATGTCCTTGTGAATGGAACACCGCCCCAGTGGCATCTTTGGGGCTTTATTTATTCATGCGTGTGTTCTCTGTGCCACATTGAGTTGCCAGAGGGTTTATGGGCCTCTTACAAGTCTCTGAGACTGCTTTTATGGCCACTGTTTGCTGAAGAGAAGTACTGTTTGGGGAACGGATCAGTTTGCCTTCTGACTGGATGATGGATGAAAGTTTCAAATTTCCTTTTTCCTTCAGAGCCCAGAACACAGATGCAGCATCTGTTTTCCAGGCCCACCAGCTCTTCAAAACGCCTGAGTCTTCCTGAGTCCACACAGGCTTCCCACGGGCACTTACCCCTTGCCTGTGCTGAGCTAACACAGTTTAGCTGCCGACCAACAGATTGGAAGTTCAAGTTCACCCACTGTAACAGGCCCACTGAGTAACTATGGTGAGGAAGCAAGTGACTGTGCCAAAATTCACGACGGTTGAGTCCATCCCACCTCATAATAATTCTGTAGGACAAGATGCTGCCTCTGTGGGCTTCCAAGACTATGACTCTTTGTGGGAGTAGAAAGTCTCATCTTTGTCCTGCAGAGCTACTGGTGGTTTGTGCCTGCAGGCCTTGTGGTTTGCAGCGCACCATGTAACCCACCACACGACCAGCGCTCCATATCATCATGTGTGGGACTATCTTAAAAGGCTAGCTGTGTTCTGTAGAAGGTTCTCACACCCTTGCAGGCCCAGCCTTTCAATAGGCCTACTTCTCACGTGCTATCTCATTATCTGACATTTTGCATTGATAACAATCGTAAAAAACATCGATTGAACTACTTTGCGCATTTACAACCAATGGACACTGAGGTCTGAGGCAAGAGTAACTCTGGTGGTGATGATTAAGGTTCCATGTCAGCTTGGCTGGGCCATGATTCTCAGTGGTTTGGCAGTTCTGGAATGATGTCACTTGGCAGTTATACAAAGTTGTGATTGCAGAAATTTAGACCATTCCCCCAGAACCGAGGCATCCTGATTGCATAGTAGTTATGCGTTAGACTGCTATTAGAATGATCAGCAGTCCCAAACTCGCAGGAGCCAGACAGCTTTCTATCCTGTAAACAGTTTCAGTCTCGGAAATTGGCTGGGCAGTTCTACCCTGTAGCGTCCTGGAGGGCCACTATGAGTCGGCATCAACTCGAAGGCCTTGGCGAAGAGTTGAAGGTCTTGGAGTCTAACCATGAAAATGAAGTCTTTTTTACCTTGTTGAGAAAAAACGAGTGCCCTTTCAAGCTTTTTTTGTTTAGGATTGGGAAACAAGGGGAAATCAGAAGGTGGCAAATCAAGATGTCTAATGATTTCTTATCAAAGCTCTCACAAAATTGCCCTTATTTGATGAGAGAAGTGAGAAGAGGAATTTTCAGGGTGGCATAGGATTGTGGGGTTTCTGTACTAATGCGTTGGTAAGTCTCTTAAAACACTATCCTATCAAGTAGAAGTTACTGTTCTTCCTTTTTCCTGAAAGTCAAGCCATGACTTTGTTCTTGGCTCATCCATTTCTAAGTTGAGCTAATCATTCCCATCTCATGGGAGATCATGCTTTGTCTTCATGGTCCTACTGATAAAGCCAGGTTTTACCTCTTTTGGCAATTTTTTGAAGAAAGTCTGCAGGATCTGAATCCCACTTTCTTGACCTTTCTATTGAAAACTCTGTTCTTGCATGCAATCAAATGCTGCAGAACTCACAAGGTATTGCTTTAATGTGGCAAAAGAGACTTGCGGTGCAATTGGGGTTATGGGCCTGAAAATAAGAGAATTATTCTGGATTATATGAATGGATCCAGTATCATTCCATGAACCCTTATAAGCAGAGAACTTTTCTGTCTGGAGTTGACAGAGATGCAGTTGAGGACGAGTCTGAGGCCTTCAAGACCTCAGAAGAACTTGGCCTACCTTCTGAGTGCATTTGGAGATGGAAGGGGCAGCACATGGAAGCCTACAGGCAACCAAAGAAAACTCATACACACCACACACCAGCTCTGGTCTCAGGAGCAGGTTTGGACTCTTGGTGACCCGATGTGTACAAAGTGGCACTCACCTCCCCCCCCCCCCACACACACCCCACTGGGGTGTGGAGGACAGGCTTTTCTTCTGCAGTGCTTCCCCAGGGGGTCCACACCACCTGGCACGGAACCTTGTGGACCATCCAGAGACTCCAGTACACATCGCCTCTGGCCTGAAATAAGAACTCAGTACAAATCATGGTGGCTGTTTCTAACACCTTAGTGCCTTTTCTGAAATCCCTCCCTGCAGGTCTCAGTCAGGCCAGCTCTGAACAACTCCGTGGACCTGCCCTCTCCCAGCTTCCCAACCTGCAGACTTTGTACAACTCTGACTCCCTCTGTGCTGCGGAGGGGTTGACTTGCCCACCAGAATTGAAAATGCCTTTGCAAGAAACCTCTGTAAATCCTTAAAAAAGACCTTTATTCCCACCCAGGCCTGAGTTCTGCCATTCTCTTTGACCTTACCTTAAAGCGGATCCGTGTTTCAGCTACTTACCTCTTTGAATGTGCTGGCAGTAAGACACCTGAACTCCAGGGGCTGGCATGGCCTAAACATGCTTTGCAAGCATTAATGCCTTTGCAGATACTCCTCTGCCCACTGAAATGACTCTGTGCCTTAGCCCAGGCCTCCCCCAGCTCCAGAACATCAGCCAGTGGGGGAGGTGGAAGTGTGTGATGTGCCCCAGGTGGTATGCCAGAGGGAGAAAGAGGAGGAAGTACAGTTGGGAGGCCCAGGGAGGTCCTTGGCTCAACTTGCCCAAACAGGGTGGGGAAAAAAGAAAGGAGGCTACCATTTAAAGCCTTAATTCTGCACTCCAGTCATCCCAGTCACTGTCCAAGGATCTGGCCAGCAGTAGGACAGGGGTACCCGATTTGTCTGCTGCTTGAATGAGCAGGGTTTGGAGTTTCCAATCTCACTCGATAAGCCTTAGAAGAAAGTCTTGGTGAACAACTTCTGAAAAACCAGCCCCTGGCCCTCCAGGGGTTATCATGAGTCTAATCAACTAGACAGCAACTGCTAAGGTAGTGTTATCTGGGGCAAAAGACAATTAAAAGCCTCCGTTTTAAAAAGTTCAGTTGGGTCGCTAAGGCTAGCCAGCCCTTGACAGAAGTTAGCATCATTCAAAAAGAGAGCATATGTGTGTGATCAAAGACTCAATGCCAGAGTAATCAAAGTCAATTCCCTGCGACCCTCTCCACTAGACAGAGCTGGCCCTGTGATTTTCTGAGACCGTAACTGTTCACGGGACTCCATAGCCCCGTCTTTCTCCTTCAGAATGCCTGATGAGTTCAGAACGCACACCTTGCAGCTTGCAACCCAACTCGTAAGCATGAGGCTATTAGCCTCCTCTAGGTGTGTTGGTGCCAGACACATTCTAGGTCTTCTGTTCTCCCTTTTTTCTTAAAGCTTGGAAATCAGTTCTGAATAAGCTACGAGAACCAGGTGTCATGCACTATTCATTCAGCACAACCCACCAAGGCCTCATCCAGGCGTGTTCTACCCACACAGAACATGCTCTAGACAGGGAGCTATGTGGCCAATCGGACCGGACCTTTCCATCTGCACCAGGAGCAGTCTGCTGGGGCTGCGTCTCTGACTACTGGGGGGCCTGGCTTGGTCCTGCAACGTCTTCCTGATAATCGTCATCATTCCTGAGTCAAATTGGAGAATGTCAGAATCTCCTCCACCGGCACGTGCCTGGTTGTGTCCTACAGAGGGGTGGTGGCAGAGAGTGGAGATGAGTGAGCACTCTGCCCATTCTGCTGTAGGCCCCTTCCGATACACCAGACTGCACGGAAAGCATGCCAGGCATGGGTATCTCATGATGTTCCTGCATGATGTTCCTCCAAATAACAGAAAAGTCTAGTTGAATGGTTTGAACAAATCTGAGGAGCCCTGCTGGCAATGTGGTTACATCTAGGACGGCTCACTGTAAAGCGAGCAGTTCAGACCCACCAGGGGCTCTGAGGGAAAAAGGAGGCGTCTCTATTCTGGTAAAAAGTTAAGTCTCAGAAACTCATAGTTTTCCCTTGTCCTGCAGGGTCGCTGTGACTTGGCATGGACTCCATGGCAGGGAGTTTGGTTTGAACAAATATGTATACTTTTATGGGTTTATTTTCTCCACAAGGCTAGAAGTTCAGAGGGAAACCTTGAGTCCTCTGATCACCAGTGGTTACTGAACCTTTTGTTCTGTTTTGGTTTGCCTCTTGGCTCTAAGAATGATGCTGCAGTTCCAGACACCCTGTTTGCATTCCATAAAGAAAGAAGGGGGAGACCATAAAATTAGCCATTTCTTTTTCTCTAATAAGAAAAGTGACAAAAATTTCTAGCAGTGTTCCCAACATGCTTCTATTTAAATCCCATTGACCAGAAGTGGGTCACGAGCAACCTCAAGCTGTAAGAGATGTGGGGCAAATATAAAGCAGGACCCCCTGTTATCCGATGTTTGGGTACATGGTGACGGGCTACACAGAGAAAGATAAGCCTTCTCGGAATTTGTTTTTGAGACTGTAATCTCCGTGCAGAATTTTTCACCTGAGAGTAGTCTATCATCCTGCTGTTACAAAGGAGCAGGTCTCCTTCCCGTGGCTTCTGGATGCAGGCAAAGTTGCCTCTCGCAGCAACCGGGTTAACATCTGGGCTGAGTCACCCTGTGGTTTGACCTTGACCTGCCAGTGTAAGGAGAGTGTGAATGTTGTCTGTTTATCGGGCGTTCTGTTCAGAAGGTTTGAGTGCTGAGAAAGAAAAGAAAACCGAGTGGTCGGGGGCTTCCCAATGAAGTCGTGGTTGTAAAGGAAGGGAATCCTTTAACAAAGAAAAAAAAACCCTTTCAATACCAATGAAGCCTCCAGGACAGACAGAGGCCTCAAAGAGCAAAGGGACAAGTGGTGGTTGCCCATGGTAACCAAGGTGAGACTCGCTCCTGAATGGACCATAGTCACAAAGAGGGTAGGGGCCGCCTGACTGCCACGGTTCTATGTAGTTTTTTTTTAATTGCACAAATGCTGAGAAAACAAAGGGTGGGTAGGATCAGAGCCCACTGTAGAGGGGCTGTTGGCTTTTCTCTCTGTAAGACCTCGAGAGGGAAGCTGTGGAGACCGTTGGTTCGTGAAGACTCTTTCATGCAAGGCTGTCGGAAAGGGGATCTGATTGAGGGAACGCTGCTCCTGAGAGTTCTAACACTAAAAACCTCAGTCGGCTTTTCAACCCAGTACAAAGTCCCACCTTAGACTGCAGGCTCACCTCCATTGCGTCAATTCTGACCCTCACAATCCTATGGGCCAGGTTAAAACTGGCCCCAGTGGGATACCAAGGCTGTACATCTTCATGAGAGTAATCAGCCTCATCTTCCTTCCAGCAGCGACTAGTTTGGAACTGTTGGCCTTGTGGTTAGCACGCCAGTGCACAATCCACTGCTACCCCAGGCTCCTACATTATGATATCAGGCAGTGGCTTATAAAAGCTAGAGTTTTATTCAATGGGTCAGCTACATTAATAAGAACATGTTCTGCTCCAATGGCCATGCCGGTGGTCTCCTTTGTGGAAACCCCTCTGGACTCTGCCACAAACACACCTGTGACCTGAGGACTTAAGACTGACTGTTTGAAGAATCTTTTGCATATTTTTGCATATTGAACTGTAGATAGGTAGACCAACTTTGACTTACTACTTCAATACCCTACTTGCCATATGAAGATATGTAATATTCTGGCAGACCTGGGATTGTCATTGTCAGTGAATAGTACTGTAAGTTTTAACTGACCCCATTGTTTGTGTAAGTAGTGCCCAGAAACATAAGGATTTATTCTGTACAAGTCAATAATTCAGGTATCACAATATCCCTCTCTCAATAGCGTTTTAAAACAGTACATGGGCTAATTAATTAATGGCACTATTAAGAGAAGGTTCTTATGTTCCAGGGTGATGATCCATAAGATTCTCTACTGTGGTAGTTACACAATCTGTTGTCAGTTTAACGCTTAAGAGGGAAGGCAGCTTGAGTACCTCATTTGGAGGTGCTGAGGAAATAAAACAGCTTGTTGGAGGTGGGAAACACGCCCACTACCTGACTCTCTACTGACAAGACACATGGAACTACGTAGTGCCCTGCGCTGGAGCAGCCACTTGGAGACCCCTGTCAGTGTTGGGATGTTTACAATATCATCAGTAAGACTTCCCACCCTCTGGTCTATGATCTTCCTGCATTCAGCATCATTGTATGTGCCTTGTCAGTCTGGAGAGGAATTTATATATATGGACATATATGGACTAATATGGACTCTCAGACATATGGACTAATATGGGACTTATAGATTTGACCTGGACTGAGCTGGGATGTGATCTCAATATTCAATTGTTCTTGTATTTAAAACTCTTTCTTATACACAAATGAGTGTGTCTATGAATTTGTTTCTCTACCCAGACTAACAAATCTACTGTAAATTAATGAAGATATTTCTAATGTGAGCCTGAGGCAGATAAGAAACAGACACAGGAGTGTATTTTTAACTCACACTTAATCCTACTTCAACAATTGTTCGATTGTTTCTTATAACATGGCCCTATTCAATACTCATCCTCATGAAGGAAACACAGAATATAGGGGCACTGAGGTAGTTAAGGCTTGTTGTGCCAACCTGGCTGATAAACACATGTGGGATTCACTGAAGGACAGAGAGATAAATGGCTCAGTGAGCCTCACCTTTCTAGTTCTCAGGTCTCTTGCTCTCTGATGGTTGACCAGGGTGCAGCTGCCTTAGCCAGTTATCCACAATTCTTTAGACTACCAATTACAGCTAAGTAACACCTTAATCTGATGAATATATTTCTCCACCTATGAAAGTTTGTAAGCAAACCACTTCATGCCTTTATCCCCCCAATTTTGGGTATCCAACTTCTATAATGCCCACTTACATCAACCCAGGTCTCTGAGGAGACAATTATATTTTTCGACATGAAGAATCTTCATTCCAGTTGGAACCTTGTGAATATGCATCCATAAGCAAAGCCAGCAATCAGCAACAATATGCACCAGTTCACAGACTCACAAATACCTTCATCTGGTCGGATACTGGTCAACTCAATGTGGGCTGACTCACTTAGCGTCCCCAGGGTGCCCATTGGGCGCCTTGCTTTTAGACCAGGGACTCTCACAAAGACTCCACAAGTCTAGCCCTCTCATGCTGTGTCGTGAATTTTAGACCAGTCACCCCACTCTCCTCTTTTTGTGTGAACCAAGTCCACAGGTATCAGTGGCCAAATTCAATCCTTGTCTTCATTGTTGCATTTCTCCCACTTCTCCTCAACAAGTAGATCCAGGTGGTCACCTAGCAAGTATCTCAGCCTGCCCACAGGCTGTCTTTAATGTTTAGCTCCAGAGATGCATTCTCTTCTTGGTTTCAGTTTTTTTCCCCAGTTTTGACAAAAACCATTGGTTCCTGAGACCTCCAAAACACCGGGTGGGGCATATCTTTTCAAAGCTCTCTTTGCAGGCCTGGCCTAAACCCATCTAAGATCAAATTGTAATGGCTGAAAGCATGTGGGCTTACAAGGTTTCTGTTGTCATACTTCCCATATTCCTTCCAGAAAACAACCGAATAAACAGTGTGGCTTTATCCGACCTCTGGCTCGCCAAGGAAGAAAAACTATCATGAGGGAGAGGTCAAACAAACATCTACTCTTCATCTTGTGATTTGTTTCTTCAGTACTTCATTCCCAAGGCACCATAATGTGTTAGTCTAGACCAATGTTGGCAAACTGTGGCTTGTGATTCATGTGCGGCTCTTTCAGTGTGAATGTGCAGCTCTGAAGTAACATTGAAAACATTTCAAGGTGATTATTTCAGATCACAGTGAGTTCATTTGTTTGGGAAAACATACTTAAGACTATTGAATGATCTTAAAGTTGCTAGGAGGGACGGGATTGAATCTTTGGTCTAGACAAATTGGAGAAACAAAGCCACAGAAACTCATATGTTTATGAGACAGTTTTTATATAAAGGTAAAAATACATTAAGAAAGCATCCCAACCCAGTGCTGTCCAAGTCCATAAGTCGAACATTAGCCCATATGCCCAACATCAATCTACACAAGTCCTCCCCAATCTCACAAAATACATGCAGTGATGCTGACTGCAGGAGGAAAGCACAGAGCACATAAGCATCTCAGTGCTGGCAGGGGTCGCCACGTGGCTACTCCAGCACTCAGAGCTGCATCAGGGTAGGTCTATGGGGCTTCTCAAGGATGCCTTGTAGGAAGTGAGGCTTGCAAGCTAAAGCAAGGAACTGGATAAAGCAACCACACCCTGGTCCAACCATTGCAGAGCAAGAGACCTGAGAACTAGAATGGTGAGGCTCACCAACCCATTTATCTCTCTAGCCTTCAATGAATCTCACATGGGTTTATTGGCCGGGTTGGCACAATAAACCTGAACTATCTCAAGTACTATAGCAAAGTGTGGTGAAGAAATTAGATGGTGGCCAGCTTTCAGATAGAACAATATCTGGGGTCTTAAAGACATATTTCCAATTCTAAGTGAGAATTCAACAGAGTTCACATTGAAGAAGCATAGCAACATCTGTGATCCAAGGATTGTAAATTGTGCAATGCAAATCTGAAGGAGGTTATAGTATCAGAGTTTAAAATGGGGGATTCTGGTTTACAGAAGGTTATGGATGACAGTGGAAGCCCAAAACACATTTGCAGAATCTACACGGGGAAGAAGCCTCTGGTGATTTTCCTCTAACCATAATTGAGGGATGAGAATAAACTGGTGTGCTAATCCAGGTAGACAAGAGGAAGAAATTCATGGACACGCATATGTGTGTAATAGACAACTTTGTATCTAAGAGTAACTGTATATTAAGAAAACATCCCAGCCCAGTCCAGTCCAGATCAAGTCCATAAGTCCAGTATTAGCCCATATGTCCCATACCAGTCTAAATTCCTCTTCAAACTCACACAGAACATGCAATGACATCAAATGCAGGAAGAGCACAGGTCAGTGGGTAGAGAAACTTGTGGATCCAGTGACCTGGAAGCATCTCAGCACTGGCTTGGGTCTCTGCCTGACTCCTCCAACCTCAGGGTTCTGGCTCCATTAGTGACGCTCCATCTGGCTTGTTGACATTCCTATAGCAGGAATGTGTAGCCTAGAGTATGTTTGGCCTCCAGTGAGCTAATTATCTCCATTGTGCCTCCCAATGAGGTCATCAAACAGCGACCTGATCGACAGGCGGCTAGACTCCACCCCTTCGATAGTTGACAGGAGATTATGTAACTCACAATTGATTACCAGACAGAAAGTATTGAAGAGATGACTATAATAGATTAAAATGATAAATCTGACTTGAACAGTTAAAATTTTTTTACTTGATATTCCCTCTAATACATGTTGGACTTGATCTTGTTTTTAGTATGTTCTTGATTATTTGTACCAGTGTACATGCTCCAGTCTGGCCAGGTTGGTAAGGTAGAACTGGGTCATGACATTGGAGGGCATGTGGGAGGAAGAAACATTTGAGGACTAGAGGAATGTTGTGTCTGTGCTATACTGAACCCTGGTTGCAGTTTTATTCCTTCCTGTGCCCCTTCTGTGAGGGGATGTTCAGTTGTCTACAGCTGGGCTTCGATTCTCCACTCTGACCCCATCATTCACATGGATATGGTTGCTTATTTTGGATATTTTGATACCTGATACCTGATCCCATTGACATCTCATAATCAGACAGTTTAATCTGTTGTTTTCTGGAAAGAATGTGGTAAGTTAAAGTTTGATTATTTTCTTTGATTTTAGCCTTGTGTTAGTCCAGTTGTTATTGTGGATTTTGAGCTCAGAGGTAGAAATCGCCATTTGAATTTCTCAGAAACCATGCTGCTTAAGGAAGATGGTTGACAGAAGGACAAAAAGGCTGACAGAAAGCCTGACTCTAGTTTGATACTCTCAGAGAACTAATTCCATATTTTTATATCAATAGAATTGTTTAGACAAGAATTTAGATAAGCTAAATAAGGATTGGACTTGACTGTTTTAAGAATTGAATTTAGTATCTGATTCTATTTTGTTTATACTGATTTTTTCTGCTTATTATTGATATAATGATGTATAGAACTGTTTATTGGGAAGTATGAAAGCAGAGAGCTTCTATGCCCACTTGTCTTCAGCCATCAAAATTGGATTCTTAAATGAGTTTGTGACAGACCTGTCAGAGACTCTAAAGAGATCAGCCCACACAGTGATTTGGAGTGCTTAGGACATTTGTATTTCAAGATGATGTCTGGATTAGCTCCTAATAAAAAGGTTTTTAAAAAAACTAACTGAATATGTTTCTATTCATATTACGGTTCCTATGAAGGAGCTCTGGTGGTGTTGTCGGTGAGCACTGGATTGCTAGCTGCAAAAACCTAACTGTTGCTCTTTGGAGAGAGATGAAGCCTGTAAAGACTTACAACCCCCAAAGCCATATTCACAACCCTGGAAACTCTATTGCATCAAAATCAAGAAATGGTGGTGCACTTGGTAGATTTTAGTAAAATCTTTGTCCAGTATGTCATTGCTAAAGATGTTACCCGAATCTGTGGTCTCTCTTACTCTCTTGGAGAATTTTCTTTTCATGTACACAGGTGTTTTATCTTCAGTATGCCCCTCTTGTCCTTTTGTGATTGATCTGTATTTATATCCTTTCCTCTTTCTGATATCTTATGTATTCCCTGTGCCAAAGTTCTCAGGTTGGTCCCAATTCCCTCATTGATGGCCCTAATAGTTTGGGTTTTTACCTCAAAGTCTATGATCCATGTTGAGTTTATTCTTGTTCATGGAGTGAGATAAAGGTCTTGCATTATTTTTTATGCAGATAGATATCCATTTTTTTCCCCAGCACCACTTGTTGAAGAGGGCATCTGCTTCCCATTTGATATTTTTGGGTCCTTATCAAAGGTTCGTTGTCTGTATGCTGATGAATTTATTTCTGGGTTTTCAATTCTTTTCCATTGGTGTGAATACCTGTCTTTATACCACTGTGGCTGTATAATATGTGGTAAAGTCAGATAATGCAAGCCCTCCCTCCCAATGTGTCTTCTTCTTGAGGCATTTTCTGCTATTGCTGGGATTTTTCCTTTCCATATGAAGTTGGTAATCAGTTTTTCCATTTCTTTGAAGAAAGATGGGGGTAATTGTGTCATGATTACATTAAATTTATAGTGCCTTGAGAAGAACTGGCATATTTACTATATTGAGTCTTCTAATCCACAAACATGGAATATTCTTCCATTTGTTGAGGTCACTCTTGGTTTCTTGTAGTAGTATTCTGTAGTTTTCCTCATACAAATATTTTGTTCTTTTTTTTCTACATCACTGCCCTGGTGGGAGTAAGAAGCCCTCCTGGAGAGCTGCTGCTGGATTTGAACTGTCAACCCTGTGGACCGCAGTCCTACACAAGAACCACTGCACCACCCTGTGAGCGTGGTGTTTATGACTTGGGCTGCTAATTACCAAAGTCGGCAGTTCAAAACCACCAGGTGCTCTGAGAGAGAAAGATAAGGCTTTTCACTCTGGTGAAGACTGCAGGTTTCTGGGATGCCCAGGAATCAGAATTGACTCAAGGGCAGTGAGATTAGGATTTAGGATTTGGGTCTCTACTCTGCCCCCAATCCCTGCAAATGCCAAGGAAAGGTCTTCAATTTTACCTCATTTTATAGATTGGACTTTTTATACCAGCATGAAATAAAACACATTTAAAACAAATCTCTAGTTACTGATGGAAGGAAAACGGAAACAAATAAACTGAATTGGGTCTGCTATTGAGGGTACAACCACACAGAATGAAGTGTTTCAAGTGAATATAAATTATGGTGGTTTTGTTAGGTAGCAGGATAGGGAGGGGGGTGTCCTTCTGCATGTCTGGAGGACCCCTACAGAAGGTTGCTGCAGAGAACCAGGCAAATCTCAGTCAGCCATAAAGGCTACCGGGGGTGTACCAATTCAAGCCCATGCCAGGAGGGCGGTACACCTGGGTGAGCCCAAACTAGGCCAAGTGGGCTAATAGGGTCAACCAATACCTTCGACCATGTCTCCCAGTCAAAGACCCCAAATACGAACACCAGGACCAACCACCTGACTCTTTTAAATAAATCTTTCTCTCGAGCCCCCAATAAAATGATTTTTAATTAAAAAAAATCTTTCTCACTTTTCTACACAGCCTTTCCGGGGTCCGTCTGGCCTCAGGCCACCACATGTGGCTGGGCAGTCCATGCAAGTGCTGTGTTCAGTGACTGTACAACCTGAGACTTCTGTCCTTAAAGCCCAATTCTTTCTTGTGTGAAGCCAAGAATCAAGGCATTTTCCACCCGAAAACCTAACAGTTCGACACAATATCCCTCTTTGGACTATATTCTGAGAACAACCCCCCCCCCCCACACACACACACAAACAAAAACAAACCTCTACAAAGATTTTTGGGGCTGGACTCCGGTGGCTTAAGTGGTTGAGTGCGGGACTGCGGCCCGCGGGCTTGCCGGTTCAAATCCATCGGTGGCTCTCAGGAGCAGCACTGGGTAGCGCCCACGACCACCAGAGGCATTGAAGCCCACAAAAAAAAAAAAAAGATTTTTGAATCCCTACTATCACTAATATTATTGCTCATAGAATCCTCTTTTTGGGGGAGTGGGGGGCATCACTGCCCTCTGGTGGGAGTAGGAGGCCCAGCCTTGCTCCTGGAGAGCTGCTGCTGGATTTGAACCACCAAGCCAGTGGGCCACAGTCCCGCACACAACCACTACGCCACCGGGGCTCAGCCCCATAAAGAATTCTTTTTTATTCGATGTCATTGTGTGGCATATTACGAGATTTTATTCGATGTCATATTATGGGATAAAGCAACTGGGCTTTCTTGTTGGCTTTTGCTGTTCAATGAATCACTGTTATATGGTATTTTAAGCTCCCATCTGGACTTCCACGGAGGGGACTGCTTAGTTCATGGTGCTGCTCAGAGGACAGCGCCTTAAAGAAGACAAGGGTGTGGCTTAGCTAAGGGCCAGTCCCTGAGAGCCTGAGGAGGACCTCGCAGCTGTGGAGAAGGGCCTGGAGCTGAGCACATTTGCTGGACCTGGGGGGTGCCTGCACTGAGGCTCTTTTAGAATCTAGACCCCAAAGACAGAGCTCCAACACTGACTCCAGGAAGAGATAGAGTTACAGGGAGCCCCCAGATTAAGATTCTACAAAGCAGGTAGCAATGATTACAGGGGAGGACACGAGGGCTCAGTGCAGATAGGGAGCTTTCCCAGGGAGGGCAGAGTGACAGGCCATAGCCTCGTGGTGGGCTTGAACTGCTGACTGTGCAGTTAGCAGTCCAGTGAGTAACCTACGGTGCCACCAGGGCTCCTGTGGTGGCTAAAGCGCCAGATTCTATGAAGAGCTTCTCAATTGCTGCTCCATCTGAAGCTCGTGACCATTCCATGAAGTAAGGCAGCTGCCGGTTTTTGTTTTTCAACAGTTTCATTGGCATATCATTCTCGTATCACATAATTTAATAGTCCGATCCTATCAAGAGCAACTCTTGTTAGACCCATTTTCTCCACTGCACCCTGACTGGCTCATCCCCTCCCGGTGATGTGACCCTTCTGTAAGGGGTTGTTCAGTTCCCTATAGATGGACTTTAGGTCCCCAGTCCACACTCCCCCTCATACACAATGATATAGTTTTTGTTCTTTGATGCCTGATACCTGATTCCATCGACACCTTGTGATCACACAGGTTGGTGTGCGTCTTCCATGTAGGCCTTGTTTCTTATCAGCTAGATGGTCATTTGTTTATCTTCAAGCCTTTATGACCCCAGATGCTATATCTTTTGATAGACGGACACCATCAGCTTCCTTCACCACATTCGCTTATGCACCCACTTCATCTTCAATGATCATGTCAGGTAGGTGAGCATCATGGAAGGCCAGTTTAATAGAACAAAGTGTTCTTGAATTGAGGAAGTACTTAAGTGGAGAACCAATGTCCATCTGTTACCTTAATACTAACCCTATAAATATATGCACAAAGATCTATTTCCCCATCATCATATATAAATATATTCACCTATGTATATATTTACCTGCTTTTAGACCTCTATAAATGCCCTTTACCTCTGAGTTCTTTCCTCTATTTCCTTTTACTTTCCTCTTCTTGCATTATCACGTTCGGTCTTCATTTGAGTTTCAGTAATTCCTCTTGGTTATATTGCCCTCAATCAAGCCCTACCAGATCTCTTACCCCATCTTCACCACTGATTTAGGATTACTTGTTGTTCCCTTGTCCTTGGGTTTGTTGACGCTTCCTTTCCCCCACTTCCCCCTCTCTCATGTCCCCCCAGAACTGTAAGTCCCCTTGTTTTCTCCTCTAGATTGTTTACTCGGCCGATGGTATCTAGATAAACCTGCCGAGATGATAATATGCACAAAAACAAGACAGAGCAAAGCAAAGCAACAAAAGGAAACAAAACAACAGCAACAATAACAAACCAATGGCAAAAAAAAAAAGCCTGTAAATAGTTCGAGGTTTGTTTGTTGACCTTTAGGAGTATTTTCTGGTCGAGTCTGATGGAGTGCCATGCCCTGGCCCCAAAGCCTATTTTTGGTATTTCCTGTAGGGCCGTGGGTCAGGGAAGGATGTCGTACTGCGACGACATTTTCATGGGAGTACAAAGTCTCGTCTTTGTCCTGCGCAGTGGACAGTGGTTTCAAAGTGCTGACCTTGCTCTTAGCAGGGGGACACATTCCCCAGTACACCCCCAGGGCTCTGTTTTCTCTGGGTGAGGTCAATAGACAGGACTCACAGGAATTTCCACTGATAGTCTCAGCTCCTCCAATTGTTCTTCATGGCTGCCATTCCTAGATGTTCTGATACTTTCATTTTCTCCACTCTGACCCTCTTTCCTTTCTGCCTCTACATCTGTGTTCAACCCAGAATACCAACATTAACTGATGAAGAAATGCCCTGGAAGTCATGTTTGGAAACCATCTGGGAGAGTAAATGAAGACGCTGTCCCATGTTAATGAGGCCTCACAAGCAGAGGCCAGGGATGGTGTGAATCCACAAGGCACTGTTTCTTAGCAGTCGTGGGGTTTGGAGAGGTTCCATCACATCTCTGGGTTCCAGACACCTCTTCTGTCAATGGGGGTGTATGCTAGACTGCGTTTTCTAGCAAAACAAAACCACGGACACTCACAAAAAAAGAAGAAAGGATTTTATATTGTTAAGAATTTTCTTATCAAAAAGCAGTCCCACTCAAGCCTCTGGGTGCGATGATCACTGGCTGCAGCCATCTCCCGATTTGCGCCGCAGGAGCCTCAACAGGAGCCTAGAAGATCCCGGGCAGGTGGGCACAGCATCATGCGGATGCCACGTTTGCAGGACGTGGCCAGGCGCCATGGCTTCCAGGGTCAGCAGGCTGCATGCATGCCCAGATTTGGAGGCAGGGTCCACACAAGCAGAAAGGCAAAGAAGTTCAACAAAGAACTGTTCTCAGTGATCGCTCTTATAAAAAGGCCACACCCACAGGGGGCATTGTCAGGCAGGGACCTGGTTGAGAAGCTGAACTCCCCTTCTCTGGCCACACAGGTACCATCACGCTGCCATCGCCTCATAACGGAAATTATTGAAAAGATGAAATAAATCAATTCACTCCCCCAAAAAGTGTTCATTGGCTATCATTGCCGTGACTGAATCACACCAGATTATAACTGTTCAGAAAACATGTTTCTGGCCGAATGTGCTTTGCTTCCACGCAACTCCAAAATGAAATTATCCAAAAATTATGTTTAAAATACTTAAATGCATCTGTCTGGGTGGAATCGAGGGAGGAGTTCCCAGAGATTGAATGGGCGGGAAGTTACTGAGCAACGATAGGAGAGCCGTTCTAGAGATGGAAAGGGAGCCACACAAATCATTGCAGAAGCTGTGGCAAAGGCATTTGCTGGACGAGGTGCCCACCAGGCTCAAGCTGGTCCACGTCAGTAGGAGGAAAGGGTATAGGACTCAAGAGGGTAGACTTGTGAAGGGGTACACAGAGGAAGCCAGGACGCACCGCAGTTTGCCTGAGGAGGACTGCACCAGGTTGGGCCAGTGCGCTGAGAACACCTTTGTGTTAAGAGCATCACTGTTTGCCATCTCCCCCACCCCGCCCCTCACCTCCACAGGGCCACTTACAAACCATGCGCGATAGAAGTGAAAAAACATAATTGAATGCGGAAGAGAAGTGCCCTATCTTCTGCCATGTCCCTCTTTCGTCCTCTGCTGACCAAGCTGAATGTTACACTCGGTGTAAAGGGTGAGTGGGCCCAGCTCAAAGCGTCCACCCGTTCAGCAGAGCAGATGTTGACAGGTGAATCTGAAGCAATCGCCAAAAAGCTGATGACAGGTCACTGGACCCCACACACAAGCTAGAGTAATATGAAGTGATTCAAATATATATTTTGGAAGACCTAATGTCTTGATTTCAAACTTCGGACATTTGAGGTATCCGCCACCTAGGCTCCTCTGCATGATACATTCAGTGAAAAAAGAAATGTTTGGAGGCAGGCAGTACAACACCGCCCCCCTTTTTAAGCAAGGATATTCATATTAAGAAAAAAATAATTCTGTAATGTATTTTTCTGGCTCTCACTTCCTGCCAACTGCCTTTTTTCATTTTCCCCTCATGTGGTGCTAGAGAAATTGTGCACACAGCAACAGTCCCTGTGTGCATACGGGAACCAGTGAAGGGGACCACAGCCTGACACCTGCTTCAGCCCTTACCCTGGAAGAGCTGAGGGGAATTGCAGGGCAGTTCTTACACCGGCTCACCAGTTCAAACCAGCGACCTGCCATTCCCCTTCTCCTTCCTGGGTGACCCAGGAGAACTGGAAAGGACATGTATGCTGGCTCAGGAATGTCCCCAGGGAAATGTCACTCCCTTGATGTCACAGATGATCCCAGGCCAGGGTGACTCTCTATGACTGCATCAATGCATAGTTAAAGTGTCCCTTGTCAGCCAGGCTGGGTAAGCAGTATTTAGCAGGTCTTCTTGCTGCCGGACTCTGTGGGCCCCAGCCTGCGCTGTGAATCTCCACATGGCTGGCAGCATACCCTGCCTTCCATTTGATTACTGAGTGAACGTGTTTGTCTGTTTTTGAGGCCTGCTGGACTGTAGCAACTCATGCATGGCCGGAGGAAGACAGTTTGAAAAATGTTGCATAGAGAGCAAAGATGTCTATAAATAAACAGTCTTAAAATTAAATATTCATAAAAATTAAATATTCATATGTCTTTGGTTTTTTGGTATCTTTTCTTATACTGATGATTTTCTGTTACAAACAAAAGTGGTTTCTCATAAAATATCAATACACACACGCACATCCCCTTTCCACTCGTCTGATTCCCCCTATGGGTGGGGTCGAGCTCCCCCATGAGGTTTCCCAGGCTATCACTCGTTAGAAGATTAGAAAGTCATCTTTCTCCCTAGTGTGACCTGTTGTAGAGTTGGTAGCCGGGTCAAAGGACCCATGTGTTAGAGAGCACAGGGGTTTTCCCGCTGGCTGTGATCTTTATGGAAACTGATCACCAGGCCTTTCTTCCACTGAGCTGCTCGATGGCTTTGAACTGCCAACCTTTGGGCATCTTATTAGAATCCTCAGGAAATTATAAATTTATAGACGCCTTTCTATGCAACATTTTCCCAACTGCCCTCCTTGAGTCCGTGGGTCCAGGAGATGTTGCTGTGGGGGTTTGCTCCATAACGCAGGCAGACAGACACATTCACTCCTTCACTGGAATAGAAGGCTGGATGTGCTGCCAGTGTGTGGCTGTGTTTTGATTCACAGCACACACAGGGGCCCGCTGCAATGGGACCTGAGAATTCCAGCTTAACCAGCCTTATTGACAAGGGGGCATTTTTTCATTCTTTCACAGAAAACAACCTGGATACTTGCTGATCTGCAAAATAAAGGCAGTTCCATTTTCTCTGATTCTTTCTTAAATCAGCGTACAAATGCTTTCCAGCTCCCCTGGGTCTGAGAAAAGGCCAACTCTCAGAGCTGAGTGCACATACCAGGCACACACACGCACACATTTATACACAGGCAGATGGGGGGCCTTCATAAAGTCTGTGAGAAAATGCCATTCTCTTTTAATTCCCTTCTGCTGCCCCCCCCCCCAACCTCCCAACTTTTTGAAGCCCCTTTGAACACACACATGCTTCGACAATGATAGGAGGGTTCTCGGCTCTGAGGAGTGAAATTCTGGATGATCTTTTCCATCTGTATGCTTTTTTGTGTTCTCCCATGGTTCGCTGATTTATCTCTTTCATTAGTATGAAGGGGAAAGATGAAGAAAAAACTAGATGTGAAATACCTTCTTCTTTTATTTTTTTTGGGGGGCATCATTGCTCTCTGGTGGGAGTGGGAGGCCCAAGCCTTGCTCCTGGAGATCTGCTGCTGGATTTGAACAGCCAAGCCAGTGGGCTGCAGTCCCACACTCAGTCACTATGCCACCGGGGCTCAGCCCCTTTCTTTCTTTTTTAATGGCCTTTAAAAACCACCTGCCAAGCGCCGCTCTGGAAGAGGCCTGGACCCATGTTGCGGCTGTCAACTTTCTTGAGGAGGCAGCCGCCACCCAAATGTCAGCTGCAAGGTTCCCTGACCTGTTAATGGTCCGGGTCCCGAGTCCCGAGGACCCACTTGCTTCCCCTCTCTCACCCTTGTGCTTTCTTGGCGAGTGAAGCCCTGACCCTCTCCTGACAATTACTACTTGGTGTCCAAAGGCTGCACAGGGAGAGCGAAAGGGGCTGAGGTTGTGCCAGCCCCCAAGGGCCGCGGGGAAGGCTCCGCCGAAGGCCACCACCTCGGGGCCTGCGCCTGGGCCACCGCCTGCGCAGGTGGCCAGAAGGCCAGCCGTCAGCTGACAGTTTTTCAGGACCCATCCTCTTCATCTCCTGCAATTGGTTCAACTAGGAAGTGGAAATGGGTCTTCTCCTCCAGCCATGAAAAAGGGGCCCCCTTCGCAGGGCGGGCTTCCCAGGGACGGAGGGAGCTGAGAGAGGGAGGGGGTGCAGGAAGAAATGGTCGCTGTTTATGACAGAAGTGCTGGCAGCACTTAACCTTCCTAGAAGAGGTCGTTCGTCTGCTAGGGTAGTGAACCGAGCCTGCGGGGACAGAGGGCGGCCAATTAGCCAGGACTCCCACTCAGTGGGTTTCCAGGCTAAAGCCTGGCCTAATTTCTAGGTACATGCTTCAAAGCGCCCACCACCAACCCAGTCCCCAGCCGAGTTTCCATCCAGGCTCTGGGGACTCGACACTGTGTGTGTGTGTGGCAGAAGAAGCTGTGGCACGGTAGGCCTTGCAGTGGCGGGTTGAGAGGACGTAGATCATCAGACTCTTCTTCTGAGGGGCCTCTGAGTGCACTGAACCTTCCAACCTTTCAATTACTGCTCATTCTGTCAGCCATGGGTCCTCAGATGCCCCAGCGACGATCAATGCCAACTTGTGGGTTCCCTGGACTGGCCCCTGCAGAATGGCTGTGAGGGGAGGCTGCTGTTTCTCTGCAGTGCCAAGACGCAGTAGGGATACATATCAGATCGAAATAGCTAACACACCGCCCTGAAGCATTCAGCTGCCTGCTGAAGGGCTGGTAGTTCAGACTCATCCAGTGACTGTGGGAGAAAGACCGAGTGCAGTGCTTTCCCAAAGACAGCAGTCCGAGGACCTGCTGTGCACTGGAGGGGACAGGGCAGCACCCTTCCCAGCAATGACAGCGACGGAGCCCCTGCACAGCACACACGATGAGCACTCAGCCACTGTGCTCTTGTTGTGAGGGGCTGGGAGCCATGGCGCTGGTTCTGATTCTCAGTCCCGCGGGGGGGGGGGGGGGGGGGGGGTGACACCACCATCGGAAATACTGCCTGCTCTTGGCCCTCCTTGCAATACTCCCTGTACTCGACCTCTTCTGCCTGTCCATCTTGTCCAGGGCCTTCCTCTTTGTCAATGCCGCTCCCTGTTAACAAGCATTGGTCTCTCCTGACAGCATGTCCCAAAGATCCCAGACAGGCTCACCGTCCTTGCCTACAAGGAACACTCAGGTTGTCCTCCTCCAAGAGACATCTATCCTTTTGGCGGTCCATGAGACTTTCAGAGTTCTCCAGCAGCACTGTAATTCAAGCACAGTCCTTCTTCTTTGGTCTTCCTTCTTTGTTGTCTCACTTGGACATGCACATGAGGTGTGCTAGTCTGGGTAGACTAGAGAAGCAACTTCATAGACATGCATATGAATATAAGGGAAAGGTTTATATACAAGAGGAATGGAACATTGAGAAAGCATCTCAACCAAGTCCAGTCCAAGGTCATAAGTCCTATTAGTCCATAGTCTGATACCAGTCTATAAAGTCTTCGTCCAACTCACGAAGCACATGCAATGACACAACGACAATCACAGGCCAGCGGGTGCAGAATCTTGTGTATCTAGCAGCATTAGAAGCATCCTGGTGCTGGCAGGGGCCTCTCTGTGGCCTCTCCGGTCCCAGAGGTCCGGTTCCATCAGGGCTAGCCCATGTGGTTTCTCCTTCAGCTCCTTCAGGTTCCAGAACGCTATCGGCATGCCACCGTCTTGTCTTATTGATAGACCAACTCTAAGAGACTGAGTCTATTGTCTTTCACCTCCACAGGAGAAATATCGTGAGATTTCCCAGAATTCTCAGAAAAAGTCATGCCCACACAGAGGTCTCATTGACTATCTACTCCAGATTGACAGGCCAGACTCCACCCCTACACTCCCAAAATTGACACCAAGTACACGACGGCCACTTGAGGAGACGGAAAATACCTTGGCACACACGAGTTCTCCGAGGGACAGCCTTGCTCTGCAGCACATTTGCAGAGATGCTGTGCAGCAGACTTGCCAGTGCAAGGTGTCACTTGATGCTCAGCTGCTAACCAGAAAAGGCCATTAGTTTCCAGCTACCTGGCATGTCTGGCCCAGTGATGTACTTTCCAAAGGGCCCCAGCTGTGGAAGCGCTACAGAGTACAGCCCGCATGCTCCCCTGGCTAGCAGCAGCAGCGACGATCCTATTTGACAGCTGGCTTGCTGTATGCTTGTGGCGGGTTACGTTACTGCCCTCATCCTCTTAACACACATTTGCACAGCTCCGATGTGCTGGCTGGTTCTAGGGCAGCAGCAGGAGCAAGAGGCAGACTTCCTGTGCTTAGGGACTCTGGTGCTAATGGAGTGTTCCTATTCCAGTGACTTACATTTCATTTACCGACCGACCGAAGGCTTCCAGCAATCTTAGAAAGCTGACTCAAAAGAGACTGTCTTTACAGGCATGGATCTTGAAACAATTTGAAATAATTTGCTCATGGCCTCAGGGAGCAGCATTTTAATCATTTACCTTTTTAATTGTGAATTACTCATGGCCACCAAGTTGATTTCAACACATAGCACAACGAGAGGACAAGGTAGAGAACCGCCCCTGTGGGGTTCTGAGCCTGAAACTCTTTTGGGGCGTAGAATGGCCAGGCTTTCTCCCTCAGAGTGGCTGGTGGGTTTGGGCTGCTGAGCTTGTAATGAGCAAGTCAAGTCAAGTCAACTCAACATCCGTTATGCCACCAGGACTCCTCACAGCAACCCAGGACCTTGAAATAGCTACTGATGCCTGGGTTCCAGCCTGGGGGTTCCGGGGTCGTGGTCTGGAGCGTGGCCCGGGCTTTGGGATTTCTGAACTCGCTTCTGGCTGTTCTAAGCACAGCCGGTTTGAAGCAGTGCAATAGACTGTCAGCCAACGGCTTGGTGGGGATATCCAGCCCCATGTATATGACAGAGAAAAATGGAGCTAAAATTTAATGCATTTCCTAGAATTTTTGGAAGTCCCTTCATACAGTAAGCACAGTGTCTGGGGTTTTGCTTCTTTTACAGGTGAATGAAAATCTTTTAATTTCTTCTAATCAGAAGAAATAGAATGAAGACTTAGGTTGAAGAAAATATAGCCTCATATAATAGGAAAATGTTCATCTTCATGCCAACACAGTCATGAAATGTGATTTTTAAAGTTTTTTTTTCCCTAGAAAAAGCTTGCAAGCAGACCCTATGATCTGTTCTGCCACTGCTGACCACCCAGCAGAGCCCACATGTATGAAGAAAGGGGTCTAATGGGTTAAATCACAAGTAGGAAAATTAGTTGCATTTAAAAAATCACTTTATTGGTGCTCTTGCAATAATCCATATATCCATTCTTTCAAGCACATTTGTATATATGTTGCCATCATCTCTTTCAAAACATTTTCTTTCTACGTGAGTCCTTGGTATCAGTTCATTTTTTCCCTCCTTCCCACCAATCAGCTACATTTTGAAAGCAGCTTAAGTTTTAAGATGTGAGGCTATCAGGTTGAAAAAATAAGGATGGGAAGTAAGTATGAGGAGATATCTAATAATAATAAAGTTTATCTATTTGGGGCTATTATGCCCTCGTAGCCCAATGTACATGTTGGGCTACTAACAGCAAGATCAGCAGTTCAAAACCAGCAGCCATTCCAAGGGAAAAGGTGAGGCTTTCTGACCCTGTAAAGCATTATAATTCTGGATACTCACAGAGGCACTTCTCCCCCTATTGCGCTGCTATGAGTTGAAATTAACTGGATGGCCATGAATATGCTCACTTGGTGACTAAAATGTGCCATGGAAGAAAGGCCTGGAAAGGTTACAGTTCTATCCTGACACACACAAGGGTTTACTCTAAGTTGGAATGGATTCCACAGCACCTTGTCTGGTTTGGGATTTGGGTAGCAGGGTCAGAGAAGAATCTCTCCCTTGGGTCTATCTGCCCATTCCTCTGCCTCTAGGACTTCAGCCTTCATTCTGGATTACAACTCAGTGCAAAGCAGACCCAAACTCTCCCAAGTGGACAAGTCGGTGACATCACGATGAATGCAGACAAGGTTGCAGTTCCCAGGAACTTCGTCTTACTTGGATCCACTCTCCATGCTCCTGGAAGCAGCAGTCAAGGACTGAAAGGACACACAGCATTGGGTAAATCTGTTGCACAAGACCTCATTAAAGGGTTGAGAGCAAGGGTGTCACTTTGAAGACTAAGGTAGGCCTGACTCCAGCTATGGCATCTTCAGTCTCCTCATTGACATGTCCACGTTGGATAATGAATAAGAAAAACTGAAGAAGAATAGATGCATTAGAATTATGGTGCTGGCGAAGAATACCGAAACACCACGGACTGCAAAAAGAACAAGAAATCTGTCTGGGAGAAAGTACACGCAGAATGCTCCTGAGGGGCAAGGGTGGTGAGACTTTTTAAAAATTTATTTAATCACTTTATTGGGGGCTCATACATTGCTTTTCACCATACATAGTTCAGTACATAGTTCCATATACTGTGCCAAGCACCCCCACATGCCTGCTTTGTCGACATTCTCCCAACCTCTGCCCTTCTACCTGGGCCCCTGATATGAGCTTCCCTTTCTTCCCCCTCCATCCCCCCTCCTTTCCCCCCAGTCCTCATTACTCTGCAATCCATCTTGTTTTGTCATATCCTACACTGCCCGACATCTCCCCCTGCCCACTCCTCCCCACGTCCGTCCTCCAGATAGGAGACAGCCTGCAGCTCCCCAGAGCCGGCCTCCCCTCCCCACCCCACTCTCCTTCCACCCATCTGGCAACTCCACTCCCACCACTGACCCCAAGGGGTTCATCCACCCCAAGTTCCCCGCACTTCCAGCTCCCATCTCTGCCAGTGCACCTCCTCTAGTTCAGCTGGAACTGCAGGGCAGAGTTGGGACCGTGGTGGTTGGGGGAAAGAAACCTTCAGGAAATAGAGGAAAGTTTTATGCTTCATTGCTACCTCACTGCTCCTTGACTGACCCATCTCCTCCCCATAACTCCCCTGTTAGGGTGTGTCCAATTGCCCATAAGTGGGCCTTGGGTACCCACCCTACTCTCTCCCTCATTCTTATTGATGTGATTCTTGTTCTTTGGTGTTTGATATCTGCTCCCTTCCACCCCTCATGATCACACAGGTTGGTGCGCTTCTTCCACGTGGGCTTTGCTGCTTCTGTGCTGGGTGGCCACTTGTGCACCTTCAGCCTTTAAGATCCCAGCTAGTTTATCATTTGGTGGCTGGGGTGGTGAGACTTTATTGCACAGGTTTGGGATGTGTTGTCAGGGGAGACCAGTCTCCGGAGAGAGACCATGTTTGGTGAAATGGAGGGGCAGTGACAAGGAGGAAGGTTCTGGATGAGATGGGTGGACACAGGGCCTACCTCAATGGCCTCACACATGGTGAGGGGCCAGGACCAGGCAGTGCTTCGTTCTGCCTACCCTGATCTCTGTGGTCCTGTTGGAGCTGACTGGAGGACAGCCAGCACCACCGCCAAGAGTGACAAATGTGGACTAGGAGAGTGCGGGACCCATGCTCAATGGAACTTCCAGAACCTGGCCGTTATCCAGCAGAGGACTTGCATTCAGGTGCGTGAAGCCCACAGCCCAGCACTTAAGAAGGCTCCCCTTCCAGATGCGGGCACAGGCCCCTCCACACCCAAGAGTGCAGGTGCCCAGGGTCAGGGTGGCCGCTCTGCCGCCTGGGGATGCTTGCCATGACGGGTGCCCGTCTTTCGGGGATTCTCTGCCGTGGGAGCAAGCCTGGGGTGCAGGAACTTGGCATGGTTCGTTCCTTTCAGGAGAAAGCCAGGAAGGGCGCTGGCCTGGGCTTCTTTAGAAATAATTGAGATTAAAAAAAAAGCAAGCTGACATAAAGGCTTTCCTGGAGCCCCGGGGCGGGAGCAGTCCGCTGGCTCTCAGGGGGGAGAAGGGCTCGGGGAACCCTGCCTCAGGAGTCCCGGTCACTGCGGCCATGTGCATGGGCTCCAGGAAGGCACCGCCAAGACCCCTTATCTTTATGCTAGCGGGATTGCAGAGGACCCCCATGATTTTCTCCAGCATTTAGCACGATCAGGTGGGCACCAGGGAGGCAGCTAAGTCCCCCCGGGGGGGGGGGCAGGGGTGGGTGTGTGTGTGTTCGCTGTGGCTGATTCTCACCACAGGACAGGACAGACACTGTTCCTGCGTTGCCTGGAGGAGGGGTGGGGAGGGGCGGGACTGGCACTTCCAATGCCCCCTGGGGCTTTCTGGGATGTTGTGAAATGTTATTACGTGATGGCATGTGGTGATTAGCCAAGCCACAGCCCTCTTCATGAGGCTGCTCCCGCTCTGGACCCCCAAGCCTGCCAAGTGGGCCGCCCAGATACTGGAGAGCGGTGTTGACACATGCCCCAGAGAGAGCTGTGGAGAGGACCCAGGCAGCCCCTTTTCACCTGCAAATGGCTGCAACCCCCGGCCTGCCCCTGCTGTGTCGTGTCCCTGCTATCCAATGAGGCACAGAGATCCCACCCACCCTCAGCCCTTCCCATTCGCCCAATTGGGAGTGTCCAGTGGGCTGTGCAGCATCTTGCCCAGTCCGGCCCCTGCCCGCCGGCAGCCCCTGGGACGGAAGGTTTGACCCCAACCGTGGTTCCCTGACACCGGTGACCCCTGGGCCTTCCTGAGTGTTTGGAATAACCAAGGCTGGGGAAGTATCTGATGGTGAGCGACAAGAGACCATATCACCATCTTGCCCCAAACCTCCGACTTCCTCCCGTTCCATCTTCCTCTTGGGGCTCTCTCCCGGTCTCTCCTGCCTGCAGGGGCTCCACCCGTGTGTGAGAACGCCTGTGGGAAAAGTCAAGCTTTGCTGTTTGAGCTTCCATTGGGTTATCCCACAGAGATTTCAACCCTGCTCTCGTGAACTGGAGTCCCCCTGGGGAGGTTGTGCTACCAACAGGTCACTGAAAGATTGTAGTCCACCCAGATGCACCTTGGAGGAAAGGCCTGGTGATCTCCTGAACACCCATTCATTAAGAGCACTACAGAGCACAGTCTTACTCTGACACTCAGTTCAAAGTTGACTAAATGTCAACTGAAGTAGCTATGTATTGTTGTTAACTCATAGTTTGCTCTCTCTCTTACACACAGAGACATACACACAGACATACTCCTAAAGCCCTGAAAGTCAGTTCTGACTCAGAGTGATCCTGTACAACCTTTCTGAAACCATAACAGGTTACAGAAGCAGACAACTTCACAGAGCGGCTGGTGGGTTTAAACCACTGGATGCCCAACCCACAGGATTCCTTTATATATCCATGCCCAAAACCACCACCCAAACGAAACAACCAAACTCGCTGCCATCGAGTCAGTGCCAATCCATAGCAATTCTATCTGACAAGGTCAAACTGCCCCGTGGATTTCCCAGACTAACTCCTTACAAGCATGGAAAGCCCTGTCTTGGCAGAAGCCAAGGAGCAGCTGGTGGTTTCAAACCACTGACCTTGCAGTTAGCAGCCCAACGTATAACCACTATGCCAGCAGGGCTTCAACAATTCAAGTTGGTTCTTTTATTCTTCCCAAACCAAAGAGCTCAACTTTATTCCTCTGCCTAGAAATCCCCAGTGTTGTAGCTGACCTTGGTTTGCACCAACAGATCTGTCTGTCCTTTCACAGAGCAGGAGTTGAGAAGTGACCACACTCCGTCCTGAGACGGACAGACCTGTGGACCCGGAGACAGACCTGTTCATGAGGTGGTGTGTCTGTGCCTCTCTGATGTAGGGAAACAAGAATCTGGGAAAGTTTGTCACTGTGCAGCCAATGACAAGTTGGTTTGAGGTTATTCTGAAACTTGAGTCACTAGGAAACAGTGGGGTCTACTAACTCCAAACTGCTTCAAAGATTCTGTGAAAATCAAGCAAGGTATATCACCTTACCGTATGTGACAAGAAACTGGTTTTGCAACAGTCCCAGGAGAGAGTTAATAGGCTTTACCATCATCAGAGGACCTTTGAAGAATAGGACAAAGGGAGCAAGGTTCAGAGGAAAAATGCCTTCATTTCCCCAGACCATCATTTTAAAGGGAATCTTAATACAAGGGAGTGGGCCATTACATCTTGGGTCCCTTTTAGCTAGCTTAATCTCAACAAACCAAATGCAAAACTTTTACATATCCGACATTTCATTAGCAGCAAGCTCACTCTTTCACCAGTGCTGTCATCTTGACTTGGTGGCATAGGGTGGGAGGGGGGACAGTCCTCCAGTTGTGGGTGCCAAAGCAGATCCAAGGAAGTGCTCGGCCCACTGCTCTGACACTGCTGCTTCTTGGGACATGTTGGTCATAGCTCTCTGCTCGATTTAACCTTTGTTTGGGGACCTGGTCACCCAAATCAAGACAGGAAACCTCTAGTCACTCAGTCTTTTCGCTCCAGATAGTGTCAGATCTAGTTTCAGAAACTGAGACCATCACTTGACCTTTTTAGGGATCAGGTGGCAACTCTTCTGAGTGGGCTGGAGTCTCGGGGAGGGGCAGAGTCTCAGGAGCTGCAGGGGTGTGGCTGAGTCACAGGTGAGGCTGGGAGATGTGCCCTCCAGGGAGCTGGTCTCGTGCACATCAACACACACACACACACACACACACTTATTCTGGCACATGGGCACTCATGAGCACACACACACACACACACATACACACACTTCTGTCTTTCATAGTCATGATAACACACAGAGAGGAGGCGTTTCCCGAAAATGTACTCTGTGCATGTTAATAAGTGTCAGGTCAAAAAAACACAACAAAACCAAAACAGAGTGTCAGTGCCCAGGAACATTCACGAGGAGGGATGAATGCAGGGTCCCTGAAGGATGGGAGCTGAGTGGGATTTGGAGAAACTGAAAGTTTTGCTTTACGGAGGCAGTGGTGAAAGGTTGGTAAGAAAGAGGCAGGGCGCTTGGTTGAGAGAAGACAAGTTGGCCAGAGAGGTGCAAGTTTAGGGGTTGTAGACACTTGATAGGTGATGGGCCAAGAGAAAAGGGAGGTGGAAAGTGGATGTGTTTGGAGAATGGGACGGGCATTAGGGCCCACAGGTGCACCTTGAAAAGAAGGAAGGATGTTGGCATTTGTTGGCATAGCTGCTGTGAGCTTCTCAGGTTGTACTTCCTTACAGGAGTCTGAAGCTCCATAAAGGCGCTGGTGATTTTGCACTGCCGACCTTTTGGGTTGAAGTCTAATACTTAACCACAGCACCACCAGGGCTCCTGTAAGAATAGTTGCTCCCATTCTTATCTTTGGAAAGAGGTGACTGAGGCTCCCCGAGGTGCTAACATGACCCGAGTGTTAGACAACTCATGAGAGATTCAGCCATCTCTCCGACTCAGATCTTCCTTATTCCATGTGTGTTCTGCCTACATCGTACTGCCTCCCAAGAAGAGAAATAGAGCCAAAATGATGAAAAAGATGATTCTAGCTAACTGCCGTGAAGACACAGACAGATTGGAGGCCAGGGTCAAGGGACTTGCTATTAGGACAGACAAGTGTGAGATGAATGGACAAGATGAGCCTGGAACATCTTGTCATACCAGAAAGCAAGCGAGCTATCAAAGTGGACCCAGGAATCAAAGAGGCTCCGACTGGCCAAAGATGTGGCAATTCAAGCATCAATTAAGATAATAAATGGAAAGGACTGACTGCATGGATTGAAGTACAGCCAGCCAGTTGGAATCTATTATGTATCTTTATACACAAATGATGCTCACAGAGACAGTGAGGGTCTGGCCACATTGGAAGATGTCAGGGAAGCAGTTCATTCTTGGGAAGCCAGCTGACTGCCCGGCTGGGGCACACTCCTGACAAGACTGCCCTCATCTCAGACACCAGCTATCAGGCCGGGCACCCAGGAGTACCTGGACTTCAGGTCAGCACCACAAATGTGAGGACCTCACTTTCAAGGAGTCCTCGTGATGGAATAGGTTCCATGTGGGGCTGTGAACCTGGAAGTCAGCAGTTTGAACCCACCAGTCAGCCATTCTATGGAAGAAGGAGGCTTCCTTCTGCTATAAATAGTTACACTCTGCTAGGAGTCAGAAATGTAAGATGGGAGTGAGAGGTTCATTTTGCTTTGTTTTGATCACTTTCAGGTAGTCGAATTTACTAGAATGATGTCCAGAGCCCAGGTGTGGCGGTCATGTATTCACATCAATTTCATTATTGGGAGTCTCGGGGTGGAGTCTAGCTTGTCAATCTGGAGATAGCCAATGAGTAGCCAATGAGGTCTCTGTGGGGGCATGGCTTTCTCCTGAGATTTCTGGAAGGTCTCGCAGTATTTCCCTTGTGGAGATGAGAGACCATCTCCCCCAGTTGTTGGGAGATGAACCACTGACAAGACAAGATGGCAGCGTCCGAGGAACCAGAAGAGCTGGAGGAGAAACCACACGGCCTTACCCTGCTGGAACCAGATCTCTGAAGCCACCGAGAGACACCTGCCAGTGCTGAGATGTTTCTATCACCAATGGATACTGCTGATGGACCCTCAGCCCTGGAAACAAGGAGCCATGACTCTGCACCCACTGGCCTTTTTATGAGTTGGAAGGAGACTTTATGGACTGGTATCGGGCACATGGGCTAATATCGGACTTATGACTTTGAATTGGACTGAATTGGGATGCTTTCTCAATGTTCCATTCCTCTTGTATATAAATCTTTCCCTTATATCCATATGGGTCTCTATGAATTTGTTTCTCTAGTCTACTCGGACTCACACACCAGAAAAGTGAGATCTTTATCATAACAGTTTTAGTTTATGGATGCAAACCAGAACAGGTCAAAGGAAAAAGGGATTGCTGGCGGCATCCTAGTTATGTGTTGGGCTAATGGCAACTTCAGTAGCTGGCAATTCCCGGCCACTCCACCAGAGAACGAGGGGGCTTTCTACTTTTTTTAAAGAGATGTAGTCTCAGAGACCGTTCTCCCCTGTCCTGTTGGATTGTTCTGAATCAGCATGAACTTGAGGGCAGGGAATATAAACTGTGCCACTGATTGGGGTACACAGGGGAGAGGTTTCAGGGAGCAGAAGCCTGCAGCGCAGGGTGGTCTGGTCTCCATGGAGCCATGGGTGCACCTTTCTTTCCCTGCCCACAGTGCATGCTATGTCAAGGACTGCACAACAGTGGGGATACTCACCTGAGCCTTTTCCTAATCCCTGGAGGTTTGGCTTTGAGTGTCCAACCTTTGCCTCCAGCTGCTCTGGAGCTCCGTATATCATGTGGTCCCAGGTCCTGGGGATAAATCATACCAGCACACTGCCAAAGAAAGAGGCTCATAGCGGGCTGGACGATGTCTGGAGTTGGGGGTCACCTTCCAGTAGCTGAGAGCAAAGACTGACCTCTCCTTGGGTCACAATGCTTCTTGATCAAGATCAACCAACCAACTAAGCGAACAAAAACAGACCCGAATGTGATCAAATCACTACATGTACATATCAAATCGACAAAGTCACAGGACAGAGGATCAGATCAAGCAACATTCCCAAGGATCCAATCAGGATCTTTGATAATATGAAGAATTTGACACCATTTAAAAAGAAAACGCAGCAGTCTGTGGATCTGGATTAAGAAAATTATTTTTTTCGGGACACTTTAACAGATGATGGTGTGTTAGTCCAGGTAAACTAGAGGAACAAATTTCTTAGACACGCATATCGATATAAGGGAAGGGTTTATATACAAAAGGAATGTGACACTGAGAAGGCATCCCAGCCCCATCCAGTTCAAAGTCATAAGTCCAATATTAACCCATATACCCGAATCAGTCTATAAAGTCTCCTTCCGACTCACGAAGTCACAGGTCAGCGGGTGCAGAATCCCGATGCTGGCAGGGGTCTCCCCATGGCTCCTCGCTTCCAGGGCTCAGGATCCACCAACAGTAGAAGCAACTCATCACTGGGAGAGGTCTCCATGTGGCTGCCCCAGCTTCAGAGGTCTGACTCCATCAGACAAAGCTGTGTGGTCTCTCCACCGGATCCTCCAGCTTCTTGAACGCTGCCATCTTGTCTTGCCCGTGATTAATCGTCTCTGAGATTAAATCCCAACAACTGGGGAAGATAACTTCTCATCTTCACGAGGGAAATATCGCGAGATTTCCCAGGAGTCTCAGGAGAAAGTCTTGGCCATATAGAGGCCTCATTGGCTACTCAATGGCTATCTCCAGATTGACAGGCTAGACTCCACCCCTACATTTCAATCATGAAATTAACACAAGCACATGACTGCCACAGATGGAGTGATCGATCTCCTGGGGGTAGGGTTGAGATTATGGGGGAGAGGTGATGATGAGGCAAGATTGGTCAGCAGTGAACATGCTGTTGCATTGACATGATCAGTACATAGATGTTCTTGAGCTGGTCTTCCCCACTGCTGTAAATGTTTTCCAATGGCCACCAAGAAAGAGGGCAATGTCCTTATGGGGAGGCTGGAAAATATGCATTTTGAGGGGGGAAAGGGCTGGGTGGGACCCAGGGCTGGAAGGAGAGGGAGGAGGCACAGTGAGGTCCCAGCCCTTGGCTGCCTCCCTCCCTCCCTTCTCCTGGCTGGCCTGACGTGACCTGAGCTCCTGCTGGGCTGGGGCCCTGACTGCAGACACGCTCCTCTGCCTTCGGGGAGTTGAAAGTGTTCTCAACCCCACTGGGGAAACTGCCTGCCGATTCTTAATGATCTGCTCAATCCTCTCAGCTCCCAAATCCTCCTTGGTGAAGTCTCCAGGTGGCCCCCAGGCAGAAGCTGTCACTCTCTCCTCTGGAATCCCCAGGCACTTGAGGCCGCTTCCCGTCCCGATGGCAGGCTGACTGGTAGGTGTGTGCAGGCCTGCCGTCCCCATAGATTCATGTGTCCTTAAGGCAGAGACCATGTGAGCCCAGGGTCTTGCACATAGGAGACTGTTTTTCGCTTATGAAGCTAATAGGTCCCCTCACTCTCCTAACAGGTGAGAAGTCAAGTGTTGGCTGCGGATTGGAACCAGGGGCCAGTGGGAAGTCTCGATTGGAAAGCCTACCCTCCTGAGGTCTGAGACTCATGTTCACCCGTGACTCCAGAAGAGCTCTCCCAGGACCAGCATTCTCTGTTATTTCCACACTCCTTGGTGCTACTGAGACCTCCTATATGTGTCTCTTAGTTGGGTGCATTGAGACCCAAGGTCAAAATGATCCTGCAAGCCTCCTCCCCAAAGCATCTTCTCAATCTAGCCCTTTGGGCGCCTCCTCCTCCATTCTGGGGTTCAGACGGCAGCTGGCTGGGGTCAGACCAGGACTGCAGCAAGATCACTGGCTATCTTTGCACTTACAACCCAAGGGGAGAGGACGTGCACACGCACTTTGCGGGAGAACGCCCGTGAGGTCCGTGTGCCAGAAATGGACGCTCCCCCTAGTTACACATCCTCCCTCTGCTCAGGTTGGGGGGACAGTGCTGCCAAGGCTGCCATTTTGTGCAACTGCTCCTGAGCTTCCGCGGACTCCCTGAGAGTGCCCTCGCCTTGGACACTTCCGAGCTGCCTAATTACATCCTGCCTGCTAACCTCCCTCCGCCGTCTCAATTGGATACTGTTTCCGTCGAATTTGTTATTTTTTTTTTTTTACATCAATTCTCAGATCGACGTCTTCCGTCAACACATTGCCAGAAACGGCTTCGGAGAGTGGAGGTAACAGAGACGTTCCGGCATTTCCTGAGACTGGTTCAGAGAACCCCTGCCCCTGATTCCCTGCTGAGGACCAGGACTCGGATCAGAACAAATGGGGTAAGGTTCCGAATGATCGATCCAAGGGCGGCGGGGGGACTCACCAGGCAGTAGCTCCCTAGAGTGCAGGCCACATGGGGCAGTGTGGACACCTCTGACGTCCTTCTTGGAAGCCTTTCAGTACTGTGCCTTCAGGTGACCACCTGCAGAGCCAGCCTTCCAATAAGAAGCAAGACACCCCCTCCCTGCCCCCGGCCACTTGGTCCAACAAAGGTCTAGCTTTCCATAGCTGCGCGACCCCTCCTAGCAATATCATCTTTCTTGATGGTCAAATGTGTAGATGAACGCAGAGCTGCTCCTTCCCCAGTGGCTGCCTCTTTCTTGCTGCCCCTCCTCCCCTTGGCAGCACGGGACTGCACGACTCCTCCAGGGAAGCTTGGGGATGTGCAGCCTGGCAGCTGTCCTGACACCTGTTTTGGAATCCTCAGAGCACAGCCTAAATCCACTGATCCAGCCTGGGCCTCTTCCTTCTGAAACTGGTAAACTGAGGCTCAAAGTCACCCTGCTTGTCTGGAGGGAGAGCTGTGCTCAGAACCCAGCTCTGTCAACCTTGACCCGCAGCAAAACCAGCACCTACTCTCTGTCTCCTCTGTGCTCTGCGTGGGGTGGAGATGGGGCCTCCCTCACCACCTTCCTCAGTGTCTCCTGTCTCAGGGTCTTCTGCTCCCCCGCCCCCCCCCCCCATGTGGTGGAGGGAGATAGAGTTGACCCCTTTGCTTATGGAACACAGACATGTGTGGACTACATGAGGCGCTGGAGGTGGGAGAGGCAAAGATCTACATGAGTGTCCTATGACAATACACCAGCCCTTGAGCAGGATGGCACATGGATCCCGACGGACTGGAGAAGAAAGGGAGAAGCCTGGCTCAGCTGCAGCAGTGTGTCTAGCTGCCCCTGGATCCCTCCAGGCACTTCCCGGGGATAGAGACAGATGGCTGTGGCTGGTCTCCTTGGGAGGTGGGCAGGAGGCCCGGCAGTTCTTTCTCCGTGGAGTTCTTGGTGTTACTTTCACAGGGCTGCCTATGAAAGTCACAGGGAGTGGGAGAGGCTGGTACAAACAGAATTGTACTCTCTGCAATCTGGGCTGAGAGCCCAGAATCAGGATATCAGCTGTGCTGATGACTTCAGAGGGCTCTGGGGGACCCTCTGTCTCCTGTCTATATCCTAGCTCCTGGCACCCACCAGTGATCCTTGGCATTCTTTGGCTTAGAGATTCATCACCCCAAATCTTTGCCTGTGTCTTCACATAGCTTCCCCACCTCTTCGCCTCTTTTCCAAGGGCATCAGTTATATTGATTGGCTTTAGTACCCTGCAGTTGTTATGTGTTAAGCCTTGGGCTGTTAACCACAAGGTTGGCGGTTCAAACCCATCAGCCAATCTGTGGAAGAAAGATGAGGCTTTCTGCTCCTGAAAAGATTTGTGTCTTCAGAAACCCCAAGAGCATGGTAATCTTTTTGTTTAGAATAATTAATGCCAGATTAGTCCCAAGAAATTGAAGATTAGAGATGCCCCGGATATCCAACTCTCCCCGTTGTGTTCTGGCTCCATCCTCCCACCATCCAGTCATGCCTTGAGTATATTCTCTCAGGCTGGCAGTGCTGTGTGATGCCCAACCCAAAGGTCAGGGAGTGGCAAGCCAAATGCAGGGTCCCTCCGGAGCCAGAAGCCTGAAATGTCCAAAAGTCACAGCGGATATTCTTGGTCTCAGTCAGGAAATAGGGTTGTGGCTTTGCAGGTGCCGTGTGTGGAAACTGTACAGTGGTATCAGCAAGGTACCTCACAAGGAAAGCAAAGGATGGCGTGTCAAGTCACACCTTCTAATAACAATACTAATGCTGCCCTAAGGAAACAAAGGGTGCATCTTGGTTCTCACTTTCTACTAAAGTCGGGCCTCCATCCCACCCTAATCCCTATGAGCCTAGTAAGAACAGCCTCCAAAATAAGAGTACAGGCACAGGCATCGAGATTGCTTATCCCCCATCACCTGAGGAGCCATGACTCGAAGGTCCCTCTTCAACTGGCTACAGCTCAGTCAGAATCAACTCGAGAGCAGTGGGTGGAAGGGGGGCCTCCATCAGGTGTCATGCTCACAGCTCACATCTTCAAAGACCCTGTTTGCTGGAGACCTGGTGATTCATTCCCAAGCACCGAGGGGCAGAAGGACCCTTCAACAAATCTTTAGGGGAATATGATTCCAACCGGTATAGCATTCCAGTAGACTTTCTCCAAATCTCACTGCAAAGGTGTTCCTATAGCACAAAAATGACTGAAACTCTATTTACTGACGCAGTAATGACATCTACGTCATAGGGCTTGGGAGGCTTGGGAAAAGAACATGTGAGAAAAATAAAAAAGAGAAGGACTGAAGAGTGAGGTTAGGGTAAGGTGACCAAATTTTAAGCGGGACACCATTGACTGGGGGTAGGGTTGGGGGTTCTTGATTAAAAATTTGGTCTATATGAAGCAACAAAAATGTTTATAGAGCACAAAAATACGATTGTAATATATTTACTTTAATTTTAAAACACCGTGGGACATTGTTGAATTATTAAAAAGTGGGACGCCTGGTCACTAGGTTAGATGTCATTTTTCCCCTTCCAAATCCCCTCCCCTCAAGTTCCCAATGGAGAGAACAGGTGAGAGCCTGGTGAGAAGTTTGAGCGGGTCCGGAGGGGTGCTAGCCGAATTGATGCCCTTTCTAGGTGTATACTCATGGAGGCGCTGTCAGATGGAGTAGAACCACCCTGTGGGTTTCCAAAGCTGCAGCTCTTCATGGAAACAGGCTGCCACCTCTTTCTCCCTTGGATGGTGGATCCAGACAAGCGACATTTCAGGTAGCAGTTGAGCTCTCAGCCCCTGGGCCACTAGGCCTCCTGAGGCTAGCTTTCTCAGACTGTCATAAATAGATGACTAAGCAATACACTTTTACATAAGATGAACAATGGCATGCAAGAGAGCATTTAGTACCTAAGGCAGGTGGAAGGGGAAGGAACAGGACTGGCACAGTGAAGTTTGAGAATTGGTGACAGGGGCCAGGGCGCAGGAAGAAGGATTTGATGAGTTTTTCCTTGTTGGTCACCTTTCCCCCAATCCAGGTCATGCATGAGCAAAAGTTCTCAGTCGCTACCCACAAGATCAGCTGTTCAAACCCAGCAGTTTCTCCAAGGAAAACAATGAGGCGATCTGCTTCTATAAACAGTTACAGCCTTGGAAACCCAAAGGGGGCAGTTCTACCCTGTCTTATAGGGTCCTTGAGTTAGAGTTGACGTGATGGCTCTTAGGGGAGGGTTCTGAAAGGTTGTGGCACAGGGGGAGTGTGCCCAATGCATAGGGGCCTCTTGCCTATTGGTTGTGTCCCAGATGGTTGTCATGCCTTCCTTGCCTCGGTCCCCACATTTTGTGATGGAGACCATTGGTTGGGGGACTTGGGAGACTTTGTGTCCCATTCCCAGTTGCACAGACCTCTTTCCCCATTTGCCCCCTCTACTTTTGTTGGAGGTACACTTAATTATTCCAATGTCAGCTTCTTGGAATCTTTGACTCTCCCTTTGTAAGCTTGTGATTGATGGGAATGGGCATATTAAATGAGTCATGGTATTGCTCTTGGTCTTCAAACAACAGCAACAACAACCAACCAACCACCAAAAACTAAACTCACTGCCATGGAGTCAATTCAGACTGATAGCCATCCTACAGGATAACCCAGACTATGATTCTTTACAGTAGGAGAAAGCAGCATCTCTCTACTCTGGAGTAGTGGGTGGTTTCGAACGGTTGGCCTTGAGGTTTGTGGCTCAATGTGTAACCCACTGTGCCAGCAGACGACCTCCCACAGAAGAGCAGCAGTAGGAGCAGCTACTGCCATGGCACAAATCAGGGGCTAGAATGGATTTGGTCCAGCAAGTCGCTATCCTTCCCTGACATCACATGCCTGCAGAATAATGATTCCCATCCCAATGGGTCAGAAAGGCCTCGCAACGATTCATTTTTTTGGGTTGCCGTTTGGTTTAGTTTGAATGATTTTAATGGGGCCAGTTAGGAACCGTTCACCTTATGTGGGCAAAGGACTTGACAACAATCCTCATTTGCAGTACTCACCATTCTGCTGCTGTCTTTGAAGGAGATATTTATCAGTCTGTGCACAAGTAGCTTTCTGCTTCTGGCTGTGATGGAATCCCCACCTCCAATTCCATTTTAAAAAGCATTAGCTATCCGTTTCTTAAAGTGATCTAATTCCTAAACAAGCAGATGTCATCAGAGGAGCCCTGGTGATAATCATCATTACGACTTGGGCTGATTAACCATGAGGTCAGTAGTTGGAAGCCGCCAGATTCTTCTCAGGAGAAAGACAGTGTTTCCCACTCTGTCCAGAGTTGACCTGAGAAGTCCACAGAGGCACTTCTGCCCTGTTTTCGAGGGTCGCTTTCAGTCCGCATTGGCTCAGTGGCAGTGAGTTTGGTTTGGGCAAGCATGACTGACGTAGGGAAGAGAGCTAAGGACTAAGCAGGGGACAATCAGCAATACTCCCTCTTCTCCCCTGGTGTCATCTATGGTGGAGCCACTGTGGATCGGGAGCAAGAATCTCTCTTGGAACTCGGAACCTAGAATCTCTCTTTTCCAACAGCTGTTATCTATGGGGACCCAGGGCCTAGACATAAGGTAAGTCCATAAGGCTTGTCCTCAGTGGTTAGAACATCTTGGTGAATGCTCATATTTCCTATTGTCTTGGATCATCTGCATCATCTCCTTCCCCTAATTGTATGCTCTTATGGTTTGTTGCGTCATGGTAGGCCGAGTCACCCTGTTCCAGAGGGGTTTCAAGGTTTCTGAAAGGCTGGGACCTTTCAGAAGTAGATGGCCAGGCCTGCCTTTTGAAGCACTTCTGAATAAGACTAGACCCCCCCCCCCCAATTCTTCTCCTTGTCATTGAGCACATAAATATTTGTGCCACTCAGGAGCAAATCTTTCCTTGGAGGAAAGTAGCACAAGGATTATTATTACAAGTGAGAATTGTTTTCATGTGCCCTGCACACAAAGGCAAGCCATTGCTAACCCATCCCATTCACCATTCTCACCCCTGGGTGAGAACCTTGATTAAACCCTATAGATTACACAGTTCAAGTCAATAATAACCAGGATGCTTCTCCCCTGTCCTGCCACCCAACCTCTGGAAGATAACCCATAACTTCTAGAAGCCCCTGTTACCTCAATTAGATCTACCTGTCCCCTGTGTAGGTAGAATTAATAGATAATTAATAGATGGAATTAATTACCTGGACCTTCCGGAAGGATCCATTCCAGAACTTTGAATTAGAGTCACTAGGACTGCTTCTAACCATCACATCCTAGTCAATACATTCTTCATGCTCCAGATTTCTCATGGACTAAAGAAATTTCTTCTAAACCACTAAACACTTTGGGCCCATAGTCAGTGATCTTTCCTTCCTATTTCTCTTTATGAAGGGCTAGCTTCCTGCCTTCGCTTGCTCATGGGCCATTAGTGGGAGGAGATGTTCCATTATCTCAAGTCTAATGAGCCCAGTAACTGAAGAAAGAAGGACTTGTGGGGGTGATTTAATTCAAAATTCAATGGCCCAGTTATTCTGGTGGCCTTTAATCTGGACCCTGGAGCCCACAAAGTGGAGGTGTCCTGACATAGTCAGACACAGTACCCACACTGGTATTGGGGAGGGTGGAAGAGAAATCAAGGTGAGCAGAAAGGCAGAGCTACCAGCTCAAAAAGGAAATACCACCTGCTGTTTTCATTCATAATATTGGTCCTTAAAATGATCCAGACTGCGGCATCAGTTCTTGCCTGCTCTGTGGCTTACAGCTTGAGGGATTTTAATCACACTCCTCCAGTCTTTATAATTAATTCAAAATGTTCTGGTGGAAGATTTGGCTTGCCTGTGGATATCTCTATGGCCTATTTCCATGGAGTTAGAGGATGGTCCCTGTCTGCTAGTCTAGATACCACACAGACCTGGGGCACTGGTGGCAATTTAAGGACAACTCACAAAAAATAACAAGTCTGGTTCATATGTTTATAGCTAAATATGTTGTGTATTCAAATTATTTTTGTTCATTTATTAAAGAACACATTCAACATTGATTCTTGACCTGTAGAATATCCCTCTATTTCAAATATTTCCCCCAACATATGCCACCCAACCAACTCAGTTCTGTTCTTCCTTTGTTCCTTCATTTGTATTGAAATGGAAGAACTGCTTTTTTTCTTTCCCGAAGTCAGTGTTTCCTCCTGTCCCACCAGGATCATCTCTCTGTCTTTAATAGTTCTTTCTCAACATCATTGAAGTAGGGTTAAAACTTTTCCCTCTTAGAAATGTCTTCGGGATCCCTAATCACTTCAGTGGCCATCTCCTTGCTCCTCCCTTTCCCAATCAACAACAGTTAGAGTTGTCCCCACCTCCTTTTCCCATGAAAAATTGGTTTTCGGTTCTGGCGTGCTCTCCTTCAGGTCGCTGATGACCTCAGGTAGATAACTCCAGCAGAGACTTGCCACTTTTTCCTGTTATACCTTCAACCCTGTTGACCACTCATTATACGGACATGCTAGCTAAGTCCACGTTCTTTGAGTTCTCCTTGGGTTAGTCCTTACACAGTGATGCTTCTCAGATTCTCTTCTGCCTCTGCCTTCCTCCCCACTCCTGTAGGTCCAGTGTACAGTCACATCCCCATCACACTCTAAACTAATCCTTTATCCCGGTCTCACCCTTCTGTCCAGCTGTCTTCTTTGATATTTCCATTTTGATGTTTTATATCGATGGCCCTTCTGACCCTTCAGTTCAGGAACTGAACTCACCCACCATAGATCAATGTTCAGTCAGATAATCCTTAGACTGATCAACCATTTGAGACCAAAAGGGCAGTATTTGTTCCAGGAAAAAGATGGGAAGAGTTAGGAAAGGAGGTGGAATGGAAACAAGAAGCACAGGGAGAAGTGATATTGCATGGTGGGAGCAATAATCAATGGCACGAGACAAAAATGTTTCATGACAAATTATTAAATTACAAAATGATTTGTGGTGTAAGCCTCCCCCTTGTTTACAATAAAAGGATTAATAAAGCAGCATTTCTTTCTTGTTTTGTTTTTTTTTTGTTCTTTGTGTTTGGGGCATCACTGCCCTCCGGTGGCAGTGGGAGGCCCAGCTTGCTCCTGGAAAGCTGCTGCTGGATTTGAACCGCCAGCACCCACAACCCCACACTCAACCACTGCGCCATCGGCACTCAGCAAAGCAGCATTGCAACATTTCTTTCATTGTTTCCTTTCTTATTTCTATTATTGCTGTTGGAGTTTTCTCTTTCCTTCATTGCTCACATCTGCTTCCTGAGTACACGTCAATTCCACCTCTTCTTCCTCTCTCTTGCCCCTTTTCCCTCTCATCCAAGTTACCATCCTCTGTTGCCAGAACAACCACTCCCTGAACCCACTTCTCTTCCTGAACTCATTTCTCTTCCCTCCAATCCATACAGTAGCCAGAGTGCCTTTCTGAAATGCAAGGGGTGTGTGGCAGTTATAGAATGTCGTGTCAATTTAAAGATATAGAAATGAAGGAGTGGAATTTAGCCAGTCAATCAGGTCATGCCCTGCTGGTACTTCCTCATGGGAGTGAGCTTCTCACAAGGAGTATCCTGTCTCTCTTTCTGCTTCTCCTTCCAGCTGTTCAATCACTGGAGAAGCTTTTAGAGCCATGCTGAGACTTCTGCCAGCTGTGGGCATGCATCCACTGCCATTGGATCCACAAGACTTTCTACCCTCTTACCTGTTACCTTCCTGCATTCAGGATCATTGCATGTGTTTTGTGAGGCTGAAGAATTTATAGACTGATATCAGACATATAGGCTAATATCAGACTTACGGCCTTAATCTGGCATGGGCTGGGATGTTTTCTCAATATTCAAGTGTTCTTGTATATGAAGCTCTTTATTGTACACTGTGTTAGTCCAGGTAGACCAGAGAAACAAATTCATGGAGACTAATGTGGGTCAGAGAGAATTTGATATAAAGAGTAATTTGTACATTATAGGTACAAATAGGCCCATAAGTCCGATATTAGCCCATATGTCTGATATCCATCTATAAAGTTCTCTTCAGCCTCATGAAACACATGCAATGTTGCCGAAGGCAGGACAATCACAGGCCAGGGATTAGAAAGTCTCTGGATTCAGTGGCATTGTAAACTTCTCAGCACTGGCAAGGGTCTCTACGTGGCTTCTCCAGCTTCAGAGGTCTGGTTGCATCAGAATAGGTCCATGTGACTTATCCAGCTAGGGCACTAGCGTAGTTCCATGTGTCTTGGCAGCTGCAATATCTCCCACAGAACGATATAGTGAGAATCTCTCCCACGTTCAGGGAGGAATTTCCAGATTTCCTAGAATTCTCAGAAGAAGGTCATGCCCACACAGAGGTCTCATTGACTATGATCTGATTGACAGGCTAGACTCCACCTCTCTACTCTTAATCCTCAAATTGGCAAATGACTATATAACTACCACATACACATATGAGTATCTATAAATTTATTTCTCTAGTCCAACCAGACTAACAGTCTTGGCATATAATTACTTCTTAATAGAAAGCTCTCTCTTACACACACACGCACACACACACACACACGAGTGTCTCTGGATTTGTTTCTCTGGTCAACCTGGCTAACTCAGCGTGTCATGCCACTCTTCTCAAATGTCTTCATCAATGTTAGGACTTCCTAAGATAAAACCTAAAATCTTTAACTTGACTTTGAAGTTCTATGAAAGTGGATATTTGTGTTTTCCCTCCTTATACCTGGTATCTAGATTCTTCATGACCATATCATGCTGTTTTTTCTGTCTAGACCATTCAATCCATCACAGATTACTTGGCTGGCACATACCAGGCTCTCAAGTTTTGGCTAGTCAAGAAGGCATTCTCTGACACATTCCTGCCCCTGCTGACTTATTCCTATACTCTCCATGTCCCTTTTGTAACACAGGTTATGTGTGGAATTATTTTTTAATTGTAGGGCTCCTTTGCTTTGGGTTCCAAAAAAAGACCCCAAATCCCAAATATAATTTAAGGCTGGGTCTAAATGTGTTAGGCTGTGGTGGCTAGAGAAACAAGTCCATGACACTTAGATATGTATAAGGAAGAGATTTATATCAAGAAGTAATTATTTATCAAGAAAACATTCCAGCTCAAGTCCATAAGCCTGAAACTAGTCTGTAAGTCCCTCTTGAGACATACACAACCACTTGCAGTGATGCAGAATTCAGGAATACCATAGGCCAGTGGGTGAAAAATCATGTGGAGCCAATGGTGGTAAAAGCATCCCAAGGCTCCAGTAGCTATCAGGGTTGCCAGAAAGAAGGAAGGTGAAATAAGAGAGGGGGAGAGAGAGAGAGAAAGAGAGAGAGAGAGACCTCCAGAGAGCTGTATATCTCACCCCCAAGTGAGGTCATTAGGCTATGACCTGATTGACAGATTGAATACCACCCCTACACTTCTATTCATTTATTTCTTTCTGGTGCTGAAACCTGGGATCAAGCTATACTTTGATATATCTTTAAGCTGACCTGAAATTATGTAACTACCACAAGAAGAAACTTTATTAAGTCTTAAACAAGACAGAGACACATCCAGATGAAGGAGGTTATTAGCAAGAGGTCATAATGGCATCCAAAGATTTACAGAGAATCAGAAGCTTAAGTAGGACATGGAGACAAAGAAAACTGTCACAGAAATGTGACATCACCATTGCAGACAGATCTACAGAAATGGGAATGGGACCATGATGGGAACATGCACATGATGCTGGACAGCAGTATTCCCTGTCCCTGAAATCTCTACTCCACAGGGGATGAACTTAGATACAGCCATGTTAGAACTTACAAGATTGACACAGGGACTTCAGATCAAGGCAGTTGGGGCATGAATATTGACTATACAACTCCAGTATCCAAACCTCAATTAAAGACACACGCAGGCAAGCCCCTAATGGAGACTGTCCCTCCAGGGCTGTTTGAGAAGATGGTGGAAATCTCCTTTATAATGTACTATGGGTGAGGGCAAGACTTTGCAGAGGCTTAATTCAGGTTTAATCTATGTGAGGACTCTGCAAATAAATTTGGGGGCTTTCACAGTTATCCATAGACTTCTACAAACCTGGTGCTCAGAATTAATGCCCTTTATAAGACTTTAAGGTTCTAGAGCAGTATGAATTTACGTTTGTCCTGTGTGTGTCAACTAGATGTTCCTGGGTAAGAGTAGATACAAAGTCCAATTTGTTAATCAGATTGCAGCCTGCAGACACCTCCTTGAAAGTGTGACCTTTTGTATGAGAGAGAAAAGCCACGCAAAGTGGAATTCTCTTTGCTCTTCTCTTTGTGCTAAAGCTAAATCTCCCATCTGTTTCCTCAATCTCCTATTGTACCACCTGCCCTTCCAGGAGCTGTCATCAGATTCTTTTAGCCAATTTTGGATTCCTGTTACCTCTGTGTCTGCCAGCCTACATATGCACCCCCTCCCCACCACCTCTCCCCACCATCTCTGCTTTGTCATCCTGTTTCCTGTTGATTAACTTTTATGAGGCAGAAGAACTCGAAGCAGACTAGACTTGACCCTATCTCTACAACTGTGTGAGCCATTTCTTTTTTTTTTAATTAAAAAAAATTTTTTTTGCCATTTCTTGATATAAATCTCTTTCTATAGACAGCATGTCCAAGGGTGAGTGGGGTTGCTTCTCTAGAGAATGCAACCATTCTGCCCATTATCTAGAAAAACACTGCTAAGTATTTGCTGGATAATCAAATAAGAAAAAGAACAGAATAAAAAAATTATTAGGGGTTTTTACAACTCATAATATTCCATACATCAATTGTATCAAGCATATTTGTATATATGTTGTCATCACCACTTGCAAAACCTTTTTCTACCTGAACCCTTGGTATAAGCTCCTCTTTTTCTCCCTTCCTCTCCCAATCTCTCACCCTCATGTATCCATGATCAATTATATGTTGTTATTTAATACCTTACACTGTCCATTATCTCCCTTCACCCACAGTTCTGTTATTTGTCCCCTTCAGGGATGGGGACTGTATATTCAACCTTGTGATGGGTTCCCCATTTCTCGCCCTTCTCCCTCTGGGTCCCTGATATTGGACATTTATTCTCATGATATTGCTACGCCCATTACTGTTCCTGATGGGTTTATCTTCCCTGAATTCCATGTGTTGAGAGCTCTTATCTGTGCCAATGTGCATTCTCTGGCCTAACCAGGTTTGGAAGTTAGAACTGGGCCATGGTAGTTGGGAGAGGAAGCATTCAGGAACTTGAAGAACGAGGTGTGATTCATCGGTGGTATACCACACCATGGCTGAAGCATCCCCTCCTTATATCCCTTCTGGGGCATGGGGATATCCAATTATCTACAGGTGGGCTTTGGTGTCAGGGTATCCAGCCTCTAACATATCACCATAGGTCCTGTAGGCACAATTGTAGAGCATTAATTAAAGATTATAGCAAAGTCATAGAGAATATGATAGAGAGAAATAATGGAGTCGGCCATTTCATGGTAGCGTGCTCATCTCAGCCCTGCTTGATGGTCCATATGGAGAGAAACAATGAGGAGAGAGGAGAGGTCATGAAGAGAAGGAACAGAGAAGAGAGAGAGTGGCGGAGGAGAGGCGAGAGGGTGAGAGAGAGAGGGGAGGAGAGAGACTTTCTTAATTCTGACCAAGCTTTATATATCTTTTGGAGACTTGCAAGTTCTCTGACTACAGGTAAAGACACACATCACAGGCACGGACTATCCTTGAGGTTATACAGTAATGAGGGACCATCTAGGGGCACACACATTACAGGAAAGAGAGGTTATTGGGGTCCTTATGTGACAAGATGGGCAGACCTAAGATTCATAGTGGCTGAGGCCTACCCTTGATTACCCTTGGGCTGGAGACTGGATTTAGCTGAAGATTTCAGGGGAAGTGACCCATTGTCCTAACAGCAGGGAGTGAGCCCTCTTTTGTGGGAGAGACTAAGACCTCCGGATAGCTGAAGCCTTTATGGAGAATAACTAAGTTTCTGACCTCCCACCAGATGCTGGAAAACGGCTATTAATATTTTTGAGGAGATATAATTGTGGAAAAGTCTTATATTCCTCCGACACTTTGGGACTCCATTCCAACCCCTCCCTTTCACATCGATATAATGAACAGATTTGAATATGTTCATAGAATGATCCCTTGAGCTGAAAGACCGCACATCCCACAGCAGTTACACTGATGGCACAATTGGATGTAAGTGCTGGGTGCATGATAGGCGGTGTGGAATCACTATCTAATGATCTTTTTTCCCTGGGTGGTATAAGAAGCCCTGAGGTGTGGTGGGCTATGCATTAGACGGCTAAGCACAAGGTCAGCAGTTTGAACCCACTGACCACTCTGAGAAAGAAATATGGGATTTTCTACTCCTGTGCAGATTTATTGTCTCAGGAGCCCACCGGGGCAATTCTGCGCTGTCCTGAAGAGTCGCAATCAGTTGGAATGGACTTGATGCCAGTCGGTTGGTTTTTGCTTGGGGCGGGTGGTATAGTAGTCAATGTATTTTTTTTGCTAACCTCAAAATCAAAGGTTTTAGGCCTTGCCAGTTCTACCATGACACACACTGGGCCACTGTGAAACTGAATTTACTCAGCAGAACTGGGTTTGTTTATAAGTCTGCTTCGACTAGATTTCTCTAACAAGGTTCTATCTTTTTAAATTGAGCGTATCAAAGATAACCAAGCTTCTTCAGAACAGGAAGGTAGATTTCTCTGTCCTTCTTTTTCCTCTTTTAACCATTTCCCTCCCCCTGCTCTTATCTAACTTTTTTAGTTATTTCCTTGGGCCTATAGTCTTCCCTCTTCTTGAAATCGATCTTCCACAGAGGGGGAGGTTTGGCTTGGTTTACACCATGGGACACTCCCTGACCAAGACTGAAATAAACACGTGGGTCAATCCAAACCATAGAGTTGGGAAGTTAAAATTGGGATTCAGAAACAGTCAGTGGATTGCAGTATGCAGCTACATTAGATGGATATGTGTGTTCAATTTTAAGACCCACCAGGCCTTGACATGCAGTCATGATGGTTGAGTGATGGGTGTGCTGGGCTGTCGAGGGGATGGGAGTTGAGAGAGCTCTGAAGATTTTCTAGGTTCTCGTCCAGACCCTTCCTGGGGCACACTTGCATGAATTTCCATAAATTAGCCTCTGTGGCCGTGAGGGTGATGCTGGCTCATGGTGCTTTCCTGTGTGTCAAAGTGGAAAGTACCCCATAGGATTCTCTTGGCTGTGAGCATTCAGATGATCAGGTCTGTTTTCTTAGAAGCCTCTGAGTAGGTTTGGAGTGTCACCCTTTCAGCCAGTAGTTGAGCACTTAATCATTTCCACCACCCAAGAGTTCCAAGTCATTCACAGCTTTCCTGCTTTGAAATGCTTTCTCCTTTTCACAAGGCATCTTTATTTCTCTTTACTGTAAGTCTCTTTGCCACCCACTTCTCTTCTTCCTTTACTTTTTTTCCCTCCCCTGCTCTCCTGTCACTCTCTCATCTTCTCCCATTTCTTCCTTCCCAAGTTTTGAGCCAGAAGGAAATGGAAGGGTTGGAAATGGAGAGTTTCATCCCACAGAAATCAGCCATCCTCTCCCTGATTTCTTCTGAAGCACTAGAGTTCAGTTCCTTTCATGCTCATTCATTTGGAGAAGGCCCGCCACCTATAATTGCCAGGGTCTGGCAGGCTTACCACAAGTCACTTTCTAAAACCTAGACCTGCTTCTTTGAGCTCATGAATGCATTTTTCTTCTGGCAAAACCCATTACCTTAGCAATGAAAATATGTTCGCATGCATATGTGTGTGTGTGTGTGTGTGTGTGTGTGTGTGTGTGTGTGTGTGTGTCAGGCAGGGTTCTCTTAGAGAAATAAAAATCAGGACACTAGTAATTCTTTTTATATATTTATATATAGAGAAAGGTATATAAGATAAGAAAGAAACAGTTAACTATCTATAAAGCAGTACAGATTGCTCGGTGCAACTCACTTGCGTGAGGCAACTAGAAGACTGGCAGTCCTTCAAATCTTGAGGGCCGCTGAGTAGTCCTCTGTAGAGCAATCCAGGCTCTCTGGTCACAGGCAGCAAACAGCAGAGCAGGTCACCAACATTCAGCTAGATGACAGAGTCCAAAAGTCCCCAGCTCAAGAGATGTATATCCCAGGAGCATGGCGAAGTAGGGCTTGAAGGATCCTCAACTCACAGCAACACAGTCCATGGTTAGGTGTCCCACGGTTAATGTTGCTTGGAGGTTGAGGCACAGGACGAACAAGGCAGCTCTCTGGTCCGAAGATCCAGAAGCACGAGAAAGGGCGGGACTTGCCGAGCCCTTCCTATCTCTGCCCTTCAATTCATCCCACGTGTTCATTGGCCGTCCCGTGACAACAGACCCACCAATCTTCTGTGGCCATGTTGGCATAACAAACCTACCCATCATAGTAAGTAAAAAACACTGCTCAGAGAGTCAACAACTGTATACAGGTTTCAGAGGAACTGGCATACTATGACAGATGAAAGAAAGGCCTTATGATTTACCTCCAAAAATTACCCAAAGGAAACCCGATGCATCACAGAACAAGGTATGAGATTTAATCCATTTGATCTGAATACATCATTTTTTCCAGGGGGGGGGCATCACTGCCCTCTGGTGGTCGTGGTAGCTACCCAGTGCTGCTCCTGAGAGCCGCCGCTGGATTTGAACCGCCAAGCCCATGGGCCACAGTCCCACACTCAACCACTTACGCCACCGGGGCTCAGACCAGATCTGAATACATCATAAGGAGAAAGCCATAACCAGGAAGGACGTCATGCTTAGCAGTTTGATGGGATAGCAAAGGTGAGAGACGCGCTCAGTGAGATTGATTGACATAGACATGACAATGATCATGAAGATGGTCCAGGATTGGGTGATGTTTCATATTAGTCTGCTTTCCATGGATTCACTGTGAGTTGAAGTAGTATCAGAGTTTAAATTCTGAGTCCCAGATTTGCAAAAAGGAACTCAGGTGATATAGTGGACTATACATTGAACTTCAAAACAACCAATTACTCTGCAAAAAAGACAAGGTCTTCTACCCCTGTAAGGTGTTAAAAGTCTCAGAACTCCAAAGGATCAGTCCTACTCTTATAGGATCTCAGTGAATTAGGATCAACTCAATGGCAGTGAGTTTGTGTTGATTTGGGTATGGCTTACAGTGGGAACTCTAAATCCATTTTTGATTTAGCATCCGCTGAGTTGTTTTTGACTACAGGCCTAGACTGTGAAAAGTTTTGCCCTCCAGAGCATGTGTTTCAAAGTGGATCACCACCACTTCCTAGCCATCCCATGAAATGGCGTGTTTCATGTGATCATCAGTGCTTTTTACAGAGGCTGTACAAGATCTAGAAGATCTTGCAGTGGAGGAGAGTTCCTATTTCTCCACATCCTCTCCAACATTTGCTGCTCACTGATTTTCTAGTTAGGGCTATCCTGAGGGTATTAGATGCTGTCTCATGGTTGTTTTAATTTGCCTTTCTCTGATGGCCAGTGATCAGGAACATTATCTCATATGTTTATTAGCCATTCAGGTCTCCTGTCTTGTGAAATTTCTGTTCAGGTCTTTTGCCTCTTTTTTCAGGGGGTTGACTGTTTTCCACTTTTTGCAGGCTCGGAGGGTAATGTAGATTTTATTTATTTTGGGTATTGTAGATGTTAGTAATAAGCCCTTTGTCTGTTGTGTCATTGCTAAAAATCTCTCGGTGTGTGGGTTCTCTTGCTACCCTCTTGGTGAAGTCATTCAAAGCACACAGGTGTTTTATTCTTAGCATATCCCACTTGTTGATTTCAGGTTCACCCGTGTCCATATCCTTGCTGTGGCAGCCACCTAAACCGGTGTAAATTTGCGGATTAACAGGGTAGGGATGGAGTCTAGCCTGTCAATCTGGAGATAGGCAGAGACCTCTGTGTGAGCATGGTCTTCTCCTGAGAATTCTGGGAAATATGGTCATTCCTTCTTAGAGGCAAGAGACACTGTCTCTTTCGATTCACTTCCTTGGAGACTTTATACTGACAACACTTGCTGCTTGAGAGATTTGACTGACCAGGCTGGCTCCCTGTGATACCTCCCTGAGGAGAAGCCACATGGAGCTACCCTGATGCAGCCAGAAACCTGGACCTGGAGAAGTCACTTGGAGACTCCTACCAGCACTGAGATGCTTACAACAGCACTGGATCCCAAGACCTTCTACCCACTAGCTTGTGATTGTTGAGCATTTGGCATCATTGCATGTGTTTTGTGAGTCTGAAGAGGACTTTGTATATTATTGTCGGACATATGGGTTAATATCGGACTTATGGACTTGACTGGGATGTTTTCTTCGTGTACAATTATGCTTTATATTGCAAGGAGCCTAAGGTTATCCCAATTCCTGCATTGATCAAGTCCTGATAGTTGAAGGCTTTTCTTCTTTCTTTCACTTGGAGATTGTGCTGGTACATGGGGTGAAGCACACACTTTGTTTCATTTTTCTACAGGTGGATGTCCATTACTTCCAGCACCATTTGTTAAAGAGGGTTATCTGCCTTTCACTTGATGCTTTTGGGTCCCTTGTTGAAGAACACTTGTCTAAATGCCGATGGTTATATTTTCTGTTTTTTCTCTTCTTTTCCAAAGGTCTGACTATCTGTCATTATACCAGCACTACACTGTTTTGATCACTGTTGGTGTGTGATAGGTGTTAAAGTCAGGTAAAGGGAGCCCTCAAACTTTTTCCTTCTTTTTGAGGAGTTCTCTATTCATTATGGGCTTCTTCCCTCTCCATATGAAATTGGTGGTCAGCTTTTTCAATTATTTGAAGAAGGTTGTTGGTATTTGAATCAGTATAGTGTTAAACTTATATAGTGCCTTGGGTAAGATTGACATCTTTATTATATTGAGTCTCCTGATCCATGAGTATGAAATATTCTTCCATTTGTGGAGGTCACTTTTTTGTTTCTTGTAATAGGCCCTGTAGTTTTCCTTGTATAAGTCTTTTGGCTTTTGGTTAAATATATTCCTAGATATTTCAATTTGCTTTTGGCTATTGTGAAGGGTATTGTTTTCTTGATCTCCTCTTTCATGGGTTGTCTGATGTATATAGCGATACCTAATAGATTTCTGTTTGTTGATCTTGTATCCAGCCACTCTTCCATATCCCTCTAACCGTAGTCTTCTTGTGGAGCTTTTGGGATTTTCAATGTATAGAATCATGTTGTCTGCAAATAGCAATTGTTTCACCTCCTCCTCTCACAGTTGGATACCTTTAATATCTGTCTGCTGTCTTATGTTGTTAGCTAGGACCTCGAGTATGATGTTGAATACAAGTGGGGACAAAGGGCATCCTTGCTGGTCTCCTTTTTAAGTGGGATTATTTTCATCTTTTCTCCTTGACAATTATGTTAGTTCTTGACTTTTAGTAGACAGCTTGTATTTACTTGAGGAAACTTCCTTCTTTTCCTATCTTCTTGAGTGTCTTAAATAGAAATGGATGTTGGATGTTGTCAAATGCTTCTTTCTGCATCTATTAATATCATGTGATTCTTATGTGTTTTCTTCTCGGTGTTGTGAATAGATATTGGTAGATTTGTGTATTGATAGACTTTCAGATGTCAATCCTTCTTCCCTGGGATGAATTTTACCTGTTCATGGTGGATGATAGGCTTTATATACTTTTGTATTCTATTGGCCAATATCTTGTTAAGGACTTTTGTATCCGTGTTCATTAGAGATATCGGTCTGAGGTTCTTGATTCCTGTGGGATCCTTGCTCTGTTTGGATATCAAAGTTATACTGTCTTTGTAGAATGAGTTTGGGAGTTTCCCATTCTTTTCCGTGCTCTGAAATAGTTTGTGGAAGATTGTCGTTAGCTCTTCCCTGAATTCTTGGTAGAATTCTCCTGTGAAGCTGTCTGGCCTGGGAGCTCTTTTTGCTGCTAGTTTCTTGATAATCATATCTATTTCTTCTTTTGTTATGAGTCTGTTGAGGTTCTTGACTTCCATCTGGCATAATCTGGAAAGAATTTATTTTTCAAGTATTTGTCCCTGTCTTCCACATTGTTGAACTCAGTAGAATATAGGCTTTCATAGAACTCTGTAAGTATCTTTTTAATATTGTAGGGGCCTTTTGCAATTTCCTCCCTCATCTTGGCTATTACTGTTTGCTCCTTCCTTTCCTTGGTTAGATTTGCCAGCAGTCTGTCGCTGTCGTTGATCCTTTCAGAGAACCAGCTTTTAGCTGCCTCGTGTTTTTGCAATGTTCTGTGACCTTCTACAAATTGGGTGTAGTGATCACTTTTCCGTGAATCCTTGGGCAGCATTATGGCTTATGTTAGTGATTTTCCTCATCGGAATGATTTGTCTTTGTCCCACTTAAGATGTAATAAGCACACCGCTATAGAATAGAAAAATATTGTTACAAAATCATAGAAACTTTTATTCAATAAAATATGTCAAACTATGAAACTAGGTCTATGTACTTCGGAAGGCCATGTTTCTCTCTCCCTCCCTCATCCCTGAAGAATCAGGTGCTCTTCAGACATCATATCTACACAGCAGTTTCTGGGACCCTCAAAGGATCCAGCTCATGTACTTTGTCACTATTCCCTTAGTTTGGGGAATGAAAAGAGCAAGGTCAGGGTTGCAGAGTGGAAGTGGTAACCTTCCCAACACAATTCTCCTTGGACAGCCCTGCATACCGTGGAAGAATGAGGTGGTGTGTTGGATGGGCCCAAGTTCCTTTGTGCAACAGTTCTGGCCTTTTTCCTCCCCCAGACACTTTTTTCCATTTTGTTAAAATTATTTCCTACTATGCCACAATCACCACGTGACCCAAGAGAAAAATGTACTAAGGTTACTTCCTTTGTTATCCCCCCAAAACAGTTATCACAACCCTCTCTTCAATTTAACTAGCCCAGCAGATCTCCGCAAGTCACTGTATTGATTGATAAAATTTAAAGACATCCTAATGCCATTACAACAAGAGTGTGCTACCAGGAGAGCTTGTCTGATCATAGAGATATGTTTCAAATCAAGTTTTGTTTGAAATAACCTTGTGCACGCATGAACAGGAACCCCACAAGCAAGGCAACAACACACACAGCCATTGAATTGCTTCCAAGAAAAATGTGTATCAAGTGTATATCATATCAAGGCTGGCTCATGCTTTTCAGTCGCTTGGCAGTTATGTCTCGATGTAAGATGGCAGTGAAACAATGGTAATCACCCAGGATGGGATTAATCAATCAGTCATAGGGAGCTTAGGGTGGAGCACCAGACCGTTACTCAGGTCTCAGCTCTGATGCAAGATAAAGGGAATGTCCCCTGGAGTGTGGCCCACATCACCGTTCCAGGAGGTAAAAGAAGAGAAAAACAAGCAGAGAAGAGGAACCTACTGACATCAAGAAAGGAGAGCCAGAAGTGGAGCACTCCATTTGGACCTGAGGTCTCGACACTGTGAGCCTCATACACTCAGGAGAAAGAGATCTTTCTCCAAGAAGCAGCTGAACCTCAACTTTGAAAAATTGAAAAGAGACAAGACCTTCCCCCAGAGGCATCAGGGTGAAAGCCTTTCCCTAGAGCTGGTCCCTTGAATTCCAGCTTCTAGCTGTGGGAGAGTAATTGTCTGTTTGTTAGAGCCACCCCCTTGTGGTATTTGTAGGTAGCCAAAATGGTATGGGGTGGGGGTGGAGGACAGGTTTCAAAAAGTTTGAGGAAAAAATTGAATGGGAAAATGATGGAGTTTTTCACACAATTTTGAAGCTCCCTCATAAATATTTTTTTCTGTTTAGTTCCCCCCACCTTACCCCCAGCAGATCCTAAAGGAGATATTAAAGCCTACAAAGGGTCCTATTGTCCTCACTGGGTGGGGAAGACACAGCATGCATGTATATAACTATATTACTGTAGAACAGGATCTCAGTAGGGAGATTCTAATGAAGAAGGGATGGTCAAAAATAGCCCTTTAAAATGCTTTACTTGTTGGAAATTTCTAGGTCCTTTACTTTCTATTTGTTAATCCTTCTGGAAGCAAAGTGCCACACTAATGACTACAGCATGCTGAGTTTATCCTCTCTTTATTGAAAATGTTGTGTGATTTTTTTTTAAAAAAAAGCTTTTTTAAGGAGTTGAATTTGAACAGCAGCATCAGCCAGTCTCCTTTAATTACAGGCTTCCGTTTGTATTTCTCATTGTATCAAGCTTGGGAGAGGCAGAGGGTGAGGAGAGGGCTGGGCACAGGCAGGGGAAGCCTTCTTTCAGGAAGCATTTCAATTGTGTTTCCATTGGGCTGTCCCCCCACTCACCCTCCTTTTAGGAAACATGCACTTAAAATACTGATGGAGCAGTTGGGTTTCCAGAGGAGCATGGGGTATGAAAGCGTATTATTATGATGTTTTTTTTTCCATGCCAGAACTTCCTCTGCATTTTTGTTCCCTTGGTTCCCTGCTCTCCCATAGCCCCGTTGGCCTGTGAGTTCCGCAAATCAAAGAGAACACAGAGAAGCAAGCAGGCGTTGGTTTGGGCTAATCCCATGTCAAGGCACCATCTCCCTCTCCATCCTCCAGCCATATCTAATACTGAGCAACGTGGTCAGGATCCTGGAGTCTTTATGACTCCATGACCCTCCTTGTGCCACACATCCTCTGTCCCCTGGTCCTCCGGCTCCACATCTACAGAAGTGGCTTCTGCATTTCAACATTTACTTTTGTCGTTGTTGAGACTACTGTGTAGAGCAAAGCTTGTATATACCAATCCAGCAATTTCTACACATAGAATTCAGTGACATGGATTATATCTGTGGATTATATGCAATGGAGTGACCATTTCCACCTTCTTTTGCAGAATTGTATCTCCCCCATGAACATAGAGTACCTGTCCTGTCAATTTCCTATTTAAGCTTTTGAGTTGCTCTAGCCAGTTTGACCCCGTATCAGTTTCTTTCTTTTTTTTCTTTTTTCCCTCAAGGAGCCTAATGCTCAAATCAGACATTCTGTACCAGTTTTTGCAGTTACATAATCCTGTCAACCTGAGCAAAGGGGTGGGGTCATAGCCAGTGAAGTCTCTGTGTGGGCAGGGCCTTCTCCTGAGGATTCTGGAAACTCCTGTCTCCCTTTCTTGAGGTGGGACACTCTCTCTGCTTCACATTCTGTTGACACGAAGCTCCGCTGATGGACCTGGAGCTGAAGGAACAACGTGGAGACCTGCACCAGGAATGAGACGCTTCCATCGCCACTGGATACGCCACTGGCCTGTGATCTCCCTGCATTCAGCATCAGTGCATGTGCTGCATGAGTCTAAAAAGGAATTTATAAACTGGTATCGGACATATGGACTCATATCAGACTTTTTGACTTGTTCTAGACTCGGCTGGAATGTTTTCTTAATATGCAATTACTCTTTGATATAAAATTCTCTTCTACACACACGAGTGTTTCTGGATTTGTTTCTCTATTCTACCTGGACTAATACACTAGTTGAAGCAAATGATTGCTTTTAAGAATACCTTAGAATATATTATATATATATACACATATATATACATATATATAATCAAAGGAGGAAACATACATGGGGCTTCCCAGGACAGCTAACTAGGGAAGATTTCTCTTGATAATTTGTTTCTCCAACTTCCTTTTTCTTTTCTTTCTTTTGTTTCTCAAACAGTATCTTTAATTTGGCATTATTATTATTTCTCAATGATTTTATTGGGGGCTTTTACAGCTCTTATAACATTCAATGCATCATTTATATCAAGCATATTTGTATACTTGTTGCCATATTCATTCCCAAAAATTTTCTACTTGATCCCTTGGTATAAGCTCTTTTTTCCCCTTCCCCCTTTTTTTATAAATTATTTTATTGGGGACTCATACAACTCCTCATGATCCATACATACATCGGTTGTATGCAGGCCACATTTGCACACTTGTTGCCATCATCACTCTCAAAACATCCTTCCTCTACTTAGGCCCCCAGTACCAGCTCCCCATATTTCACTTCCCTCCTCTCTCCCCCTTCCCCATGAACCCTTAATAATTTACAAATTGTTATTACTTTTTCATATCGTTCACTGTCCATGTGTCCCTTCACTCACTTCTTTGTTGTCCATACTCCAGAGAGGAGGTTCTATGTAGGTCCCTGAAATCGGTTCCCATTCTTTTATTTTTTTAACATCCTTTTTATTCTGAGTGTTTTCTAGTCTCCCTGTCCCCAGAAAGGGGGTCCCTTGATAGTTCAACCAGTTCACCAAAAGGTGGGAGATTTGCAGCCACTCACAGGCACCTCAGATGTTTTTTCTGAATAACCAACCATTGAAAGCCTTATGGGGCACAGCTCTCACTGGCCCCTTAGGTAGCATCACAGACAGAAGTGGACCAAACGTTGGCTTCTGATCCTCACAAAGGACCTTACCTGGGTGGCTGCCTGGCCTTTTTTTTTTTTTTTTTTTTGGCAGAGCAAAACAGCTTTGCCTGACTTCTGCCAAGCTTGCACAAAGACTCTACACAGATGACAGCAACAATAAGGATTCTCTAATCACAATGACCTACCTCTAACCCCCTCCCTGGGACCAGACAACAGAAAAGTGGGTGGAGACATCAGTCAGTGTAACACATGAAAAAAATCTATAAATTATCAAAGGGTTATAAGAAGGGGAGGATGAGGGAGGGAGGGAGAGGAAAAACGAGCAGCTGATACTAAGTGGAAAGAAAATGTTTTGAAAATGATGATGGTAACAAATGCACAAATGTACTTGACACAATGGATGGATGGATTATGATAAGAGTTGTATGAGCCCCCAATAAAATATTTTTTAAAGTAAGGACTCTCATGTTAACTAGCCTCACTTAATAGAGAAGGCAGTTTTATGGTCATCTTTAATACTAAATCCTGCCTGAAAAGTGACTTATCAAAATATTTCCTTCAAACAGTTGTTCTGCCCGAGAGGACTAATGGAACAAATATTTCCTTTTGCATACTGAGTTTTCCATTGGTGGTTGTAAATGTGAAGTCAAATGTAACACTCATCTGACTTCTCCCTTTGGATTCTCATAAATATCACACTGTCTGTGAATTCTTACAGCCCAAACCCCAAACCAAAGTGATTCTCTTTGAGAGCGGGCAGTCTCATCTTTCCACCTCAGAAAAGCTGGTGGAATGGACCCACAAACCTTGCAGCTGGCAGCCTAACATTTCACCCAGTGGGGGCCGGCCCTGCAGGGAACTCTGGTGGCAAAGTGTTGAGTAGGTGTGGGACTGCTAACGGAAAGGTCAGCAGTTTGAACCCACCAACCGCTCTGCGGGAGGAAGATGCAGTTTTCTATTCCCACAAAGAGTTGCGGGCTTAGAGACCCACAGGGGTGGGTCTGCCCTGTCCTACAGGTGACTGTGAGTCAGAATTGACTTGTGCTACGCCCTGGGATGGGAAGCCTGCTTGGGGATAAATAAAGATGGAAGGAAGCCATGCAGAGGGGAGCAAGATGTGCCCATCTTGAATCCTTTGAATCACCCCTGTGCTCTGACTGTGCCCTCTGACTGTGCCCCCGTCCTCCCCACGGCCCTCATAGCTAGCCTGGTCACACAACCACAAAGCCCTCTTGTTACTTACACGATGTGGTACGTCCGCATCTCTCCATCTGTCAGGCAAGGCCCTCTGGAACTCTCGAACCTCCCCTCCTATCACTTCTTTCCACTGCTTAAGCTGGGCAGGGAATTCACTGGTCCCCAAACAGGGTTCCCAGGGGATCCATTGATTGAGCCTTCTTTCGCAGGGTTCCTCCAATGGTTCCTCCAGGTTTCCCCTGGTCTCTGAGAGGGGCAGACAATGAACATGACCAGAGGCTAACCCAAAGTCGGAGGTTTAAGTCTACCCACCCAGACTTGGACCAAAGGCCTAGTCATCTTCCCTGGAAAAACTAGCCATTGCAAGTCACAGTCCTGCTCTGATCACAGGGGCTGCCCTGAGCTGGAGTGGACTAGTGTGGGGGGCAGAGGGTGGTGGAGAACTTGTGGAACTTCCTGAAACTCCCTCCCTTTCTCAACCCCATACGTGGCTCAGGCAGGGCCAACCCTTGAGGCTGTTCAGAACTGGGTCTTCTGGGTGCTGTTTCCTGAAACCATTCCCATCAGTTGGCTTGGATCGGACACAGGGTCCCCCTGTCTCCAGGCTCTCCGGAGGGGTGCAGGAGTTACTGCTGTAGGAAGCCACTCTGCCCCTGCTATGGATCCATATTGCCAGAATCAGCAGATTGAAGTTGTCTCCAAACCCTGAACCACTTCTGCAGTCCCTCAGGTGCAGCCAGAAGTTCATTCCCCCGATGGCCACCAGAGGGTCATCTCACCCTGCAGAGAGGCCTCTGCACTAGACAACATGCTCCAGGTAGTCCTACAATGGAACAGAGGAGGCAGCACTAAGGAAGGGCCATTGGACATCGTCCACCAGAGACCTAACCAGAGACCTCCTGCTGCCTCTCTCTCCTGATTTGTACCGGCCTCTCCTCTGGTCCCACTAGTCAAAAGGATCACGTAGGACCTGCACAGTCACTTCCAACCTTACTGAGAGCTGGCCCAGCTTGGGGCCTGACCTAATTTCTCCCTCTAATCCTATGTCACAGGGCATGTGGCAGTCATGTGCTTATGTTAATTTTATGATTGAAATGTAGGGGTGGAGTCTAGCCTGTTAATCTGGAGATAGCCATTGAGTAGCCAATGAGGCCTCTGTGTGGGCATGGCTTTCTCCTGAGATGTCTGGGAAATCTCACGATATTTCCCTCGTGAAGATGAGAAGCTAGCTTCCCCAGCAGTTAAGAGTTAGTTTCAGAGACATTAATCATGGACAAGACAAGATGGCAGTGTCCGAGAAGCTAGAGGAGCTGACAGAGAGACCACACGGCTTTGCCCTGATGGAGCCAGGCCTCTGAAGCTGGAGCAGCCACATGTAGATCTCTGCCAGCGATGAGTTGCTTCTGCCACCATGGGATGCTGTTGATGGACCCTGAGCCCTGGAAGCGAGGAGCCATGGGGAGACCCCTGCCAGCTCCAGGACTTTGCACCCACTCACCTGTGACTTCGTGAGTCGGAAGGAGATGTTATAGACTGATATCAGGCATATGGGCTAATATCGGACTTATGACTTTGAACTGGACTGGGCTGGGATGCTTTCTCAGTGTCCCCTTCCTAATGTATATAAACTCTTTCCTTATATCCATATGCATGTCTATGAAATTTGTTCCTCTAGTCTACCTGGACTAACACAGAGCATATATGCAGCTCACCATTGACACCACCCTGTTTGTATGACGTCCCCTGGAGTCAATTCTGACTCTTGCTGATGCAAAGATTCCTGTTTTCTAATCCTGAGCTTATAGCATTAGTTTCTTTCTCCAAATCTTCTATACCTTGCACTTCCTCCTCTTCCACCCAGACTAAATGCAATGGTTCTTGAAGATCTTCAGGGAATGTATGGAGCCTTAGGCGGTTTGCTAAGCCATGGAGGCCCCCAGCAAACTCTTGGCTGGGTTCTTCTAGGACTTTGGGTAATCCTTTCCAGAATTTCAGCTTCCTTTCCCACTGCCTCTGACACCACGCTCCAGACAACAAGCCTGCTGCCACAGAGCCAATTCTGACCCATAGGGACAGGGCAGAGCCACCTCCTTCAGGTTTCCAAGATTGTCGACATTTACAGAGGTGGAATGGTCGTCTCGTCTTTATCCCTCAGACAGGCTGGTGGGCTTGAACTGCTGACCTTGTGGCTAGCAGCGCCAGTAACCCCTATGCTACCAGACGTGATTCACATGTCTTCAATAAAATCTCCAACTCAGCAGCCCTTTGACACTGTGTCTTCCAAGGTGGTAAGACCTTTAAGGTGGATTTTCCCAGCTCTCTCCACACCGCAGGAAAAAGATAGCACTTTCTATTCTGGTAACAAGTTACAGTCTTGGGAACCCACAGGGCCACTTCTGCCCTGACCTATCGGCTAACTCTGAGTCAGAATCGACTTGAGGGCAGGGAGTAGTTTCTGTTATTTTTGTTGTGGTTGCTTTCTTTATCCTAACACATCTGCCTCCCGTCTCTAGAAGCCACCTTACTTTGAGCATTCTACATAAGAATAGTGCAGAACCAACTTTCCAATGGCCTGTCCGAGGATCAGCTGCAGGCTGCTTGGAGAGGCTGCTTTGACCCTCAAAGCTCTTGCCCCTAGACCCTGTGAGAGTTAACTGTGCATCCGGGCTCCCATTTGATTCTGCGGATTCCTAGATGTGACTTAGGCCCTGCAGACTCTCCATCGGAGAGTCTCTCCTCAAATGACTCAGACACTGAGCTTCCTATAGTTCACCCTGCATGGAGAGCATTTATTGACTTATATATTTAACGACTCATTTGTTTCAGCTTATCCTAAAGATGCTCTCTTGCCTGGAATATTGAGGCTGGGTGTTCGCACGTGTGTCATAGCCTTAGCTAGTAACCGACATGGACACTGTTCTCCCAAAGCAGCGGTCCTCAACCCCTTTGGGGATCAAACCACCCTTTCACAGAGGTCACCTAATTCATAACAGTAGCAAAATTACAGTGATGATGTAGCAATGAAAATAATTTTATGGTTGGGGGAGTCACTACAACATGAACTGTATGAAAGGGTCGCAGCAATAGGAAGGTTGAGAACCACTGTCCTAACATGGCAACATACTTGAATATGAATATACCAGGAGTACTCAGAGATCTTTGGCAAGAAATCTAAACTTCATTGTTAGGGGAAGGACTAAGGAAAAACCCCAATCCTAGTGCAGTCATCTTGTATATTCTAAGACTGCTCAAGAGTGCAGGATGTCTTGGGTCCGAGTTCTCATATGGCCAGAGATGGGACTCCCTGGACCAGGAGAAAGATGCCTCATGTACCCTTCCTACCCAATTCATTTCTTAAGACCCTTCCTTCTTCCTTGGCTCTGCCATCATAAAAAAACCCAAATCTCTTCTCCTGTCTTCTGAATTGCTCCCGGCCTACCAGGCATTCAGGGGCTTGGTGGAATGGGAGTGGGGGTGGGGTTTCAGCTGTCTGATGTAAATACATTTTCCTTGCCAAACCAATCAGATACATCTCAAATGACAAGCCACAGTTTCTGTCCAAAGACCTCATCAGTTCTACATCTGAGATTCAGAGTCTCCCCACTAGCATACCATTGGCCTTCTCCAGCTAGAACAAGTCCCTCACTATCTTCTTCTCTACTTCCTAACAGGAGTTCCTTCACGAAGCCTACTGCCTTAATCTGCCCTGGAGTAGTGGAGCATAGCTTCATTTAACATCGGAGAGGACTTACAAATGGTCCTTCTCTGAGGCCTACCATTTTGCATGTAAGAAGTCCAAGGCTTGGAGAGACTGTGCGACTTGCCAAAATGTCAGTAAATTAGTGGCAGACCTTGGAATGGAATTCATACCACCAGACTCTCAGTCCCATGGTCTTTCCACTCCACTCCACATGGCAGACATAAGGCCACTTATGTCTTAGGCTGGGGATGCTTGAGGATTTTCAAAACACCAGAAGACTTAAGACAATGTGGAACTTTCCCCACTGCAACCTGAGCTGTTCTAGAACAACTGGGTCAGTGGCTCTGCTGTCTCCAGAGGCAGCCCACATGCCTTTGGTGAACATAGTGAGATGATGTTTGTCTTCCTATTGTTTTCACCCAGAGTCCTGGTTCTACCTCTGGGAGTCAAGCAAAGTGATTTTGCCCCCATTGAAGTTAACAATCAGGAGTCCTGGTCATCCTGTCAGGCTCAGGCAAGACTTTCTATCCCACAGAGTGACAGTCTCAGCAACCCAAAGGAGGGCACTTCTACCCTGTCCTCTGAGGCTACTGTGAGTCGGGTCAACGCAATAGCAGTGAGTGTGGTTTGGTATTGTTGTGCCCTAGGTGTTGGCCAATTAAATGCCAGGTCAGCAGTGACCACCAGAAGGGTGATGCTGTCTGTTCTCACAAGGGTTGACAGACTCAGAAATCCTATCCAGGGTCAGTAGAAATCTCTGGTCTTGTAGCAGGTTATATGCTGCAAGGTCAGGGGTTCAAAGCCACCAGCTGCTTCGAGGGTGTAGGATGAAGCTGTCTGCTTCCATAATGATTAGAAACCCACTAAGACCATCATACTGTGTCCTAGTCGGTTGCTGAGTCAGGACTGACTCAGTCATGGCAAGTTGGGCTGATGGGTTGGAATGGACTTGAGGGCAGTGGGTCTGAGAAGTGCTGACACAGGAGTTTCTGAGTGGCCCAAATGGTTATAGATGGGACTCGGCTGTGCCTGCAGTGGCTGTTGGTTATTGTCTGCCAGAGGTGTCCTGGAAAAAAAGACCGGGTAATCAGCTTGTTCAAATCTGGAGTCCAGTCCTGTTCTGACGCACCAGGCTTCCACGAGTGTGAATCATATGGTAGACTGCGCACACAGCTGACCAGGGGAGCCTGTCCTTCAGTGTTCTTGTCCACAGGGGCCTGGTCCGTCTACACCTCAAAGACGCTCCTCCCTGACGCTGCAGCACCTGTGGAATGCAGTATAGAATCGCCCCTCCTCTCTCCATGTGAGGGCCAGAGATTCAGGTGTGGTCTGGTGGGCCCCGAGGACACAGCCTGGAGCCCACCATCCACCATATTCTGCCTTCTGCCGACCTATCAGACATGTCAGATAGAACTGCACTTCGAGTCTTAGAGGTGTCAAGGGTGTAAACTTGGGGAAGCAGAGCACTGAGATTTTCCTCAGACGAACCTGTCAACCTCACTGCCATCGAGTCACTTCCAAGTCACAGGCACCCTCTGAGAGGAGAGAACCGTCCCTATGAGAGTCCCAGACTATAACTCCTCCCGCAAGCAAAAAACCCCCTCTTTCTTCTTCAGAGCAGCTGGTGGCTTCACACAGCTGAGCTCGTGGCTAGCGGCTCAAGTGTTAAGCTTTTGGTTAGCAATCCAGTGTTTACCTTGGGTGCCTCCCACCCAGCAACTCCTTTGACTGGCACAGCACGCCCCTCTCTTTTTCAGCCTACTCAATCCGGCCCAGGAGCAGGGAAGGGGCGACCATGGCCAGGAGCCCTGCCCCGGGAGTCACCTCTGTGTCCTGTGCTAGCCTTCAGGTGGTTTCTGTGCTCTGTGTGGCCAGGAGCAAGACAGGAGGCAGACCAAGACGCAGACACCACTGCAGAGCATGGCTCTGCCAGCTTACCCTGGAGGGGGTCCTGGCCCTGCAAGAACAGATAAAGCGGCCATGAGTGCTATTCCCTCCATAGGCAATTAGCAGGAAGGTGGCACCAAGCAGACATTTTAATGGCCTCTTTGAGCTGCTGCCATCGGGGCTTGGGCTCTAAAGGTGGCCGCTGCAGCACTCACTCAAAAGGTTGGGCAGTTGGCACTTCTGGTGGAAAAACCCTGTCTGGGCTGAGCCCCGGTGGCGTAGTGGTTGTGTGCGGGACTGCGGCCTACTGGGTTGGAGGTTCAAATCCAGCAGCAAGGCTGGGTCTCCTACTCCCACCACCAGAGGGCAGTGATGCCCCCCCCCCAAAAAAAAGGAAAAAACCCTGTCTGAAGGGTGATTCCTCAGCTCTTCTTGGGAGTGAGAAGCAGAAACTGCAGGTTGGCAAAGAGAGCTCCCCCTGGCTGGCTGCGGATGGTGCCACTCTCTCACTCCCTTTCAGACCCTCTTTTAAAAAAAGACTTAAAAAAGAGTCCTTGAGGAAAGCTCATATTTTCAGATATCAGACACATGCAAGAGTGAATGGAGGGACTCCAAGGGGCTCCTTTCCTTGCCTCTAGGAAGCGTTGAGCCCCACGGACCTCTCCCTGCTACCTAACCCTCTTGAACACGAGGCCGCCGCCTCGCCCTGCTCTGGAAACGAATCCCGAGGAGTGCTCACACCGGAGTTCTGTGGGAGCTAACTGCCCCACTGGCACTCAGAGTCCCTGGTAGCTTTCTAGTCAAAAGAACTCAGTTTCCTAAGAGGACATAGAAGCCCGGTGGTCCCAGTGGTGCCCCCTGTCTCTACATCCTGGCGGTGGAGCGGGATTTCCTGAATGCTGGCGCCCACCTGACCTCTGCTCTGTTTCCCCCTGGGCTTCAGAGTGGAGGAAGGGCAAAACTTGCTCTGGCTACGTTATAGTGGAGACATTCTGAGGATGGGGTCTGTTCCAGGTCGCACAGTTTCTGGCCAAGCAGGCCTCATGCGAGCAGGCACCAAACCTCAAACTGTTGGCATCTAACAGCCTCCTGCCATCGTGTTGGAAAGAGGGGCGACTCGCAGAAGAGTTGTGTGGCTGATGGATTGCCTCCTGATTTCTGTTGGCTGGCTCATGGAAGCAGACATGAATTCAGCATGAGTAGATCCTACTGGAGGATGGCCCACGGGGGCGAGGGAGGGAGGGAGCTTTCTTCCCTCTCCTCGGTGGCCTTTACCCCACTTCTGGCCCATCGCGGGGCCTTTCTCGTGAGTGCCTGCCCACAGAGCACCCCTCTAGACAGGGCCTGCTTCCCACAAAGCTGTTGGCTGGTGATGAGGGGTGATTATCTCCCCCATAAACAGGATGGATGCTCCTTTATCAGACAGTAAATCCAAAGCTAAGCAGTTTTGCACACATATGCAAATCAGCTCTTCTCAGTCCTGGAGCCCCAACGGAGAGGGTTGTGTGGGGCCGAGCTAATGACGCCAATGTGAATGCGGGATGTGGCCACCCTTCCCAGGATTCATGACTTTAATTACTTTTCTTCCAGGGGCCGAGTTCATTGTGGAGGCTACAGGGACCATGGATCCCTTCTTCCCTTTCATGTACTCACCCCAGAGGAGTTCTAACAAGAAGTTAATTTTCCAATCTCATTAGAAGCTGCACATTAGAGGGAGCAAGGCGAGAAGGCGGGAGAACTGGCTTCCCAGAGACCCCGAGGAGGAGGAAAAGGTCTCCTTGGCTCCTGCAAGTGTCCCTAGCTTGGTGTCCGAGTCTCAGGCCTATCCCTGACATGTGTGAGCTAGGGCTAGTCATTTGGCTTCCCCAAGTCCCATCATGGTCATTCATTGGCATACTGCAAATCAAAACAACAATGAGATACCACCTAACACCCTCAAGGATAGCTCAATTCAAAAAATTAGAAAGCAACAAATGTTGGAGAGACTGTGGAGAGACTCTTATCCACTGCGGGTGGACCTGTAGGTATGGACAGCCACTATGAAATCAATTTGCAGATATCTAAAACAGATGGAAATTGAATTACCATATGACCCAACAATCCCCCTACTGGGCATACACCCAGAAGAGGCAAGCAATAATCCATGACCAGACATCTGTGCCCCAATGTTTATTGCAGCACAGTTCACAATTGCAAGGAGCTGGAAGCAGTCCATATTTCCATCAATTGATGAATGGGTTAAAAAGCTGTGGCACATACATACAATGGAGTACTATGCCTCACTGAAAAGCAGTGATGAACACATGAAGCACATAACTGCATGGGAAGAACTTGAGGAAATTATGCTAAGTGAAGTTAGCCAAGTGCAAAAAGACATGTACAACATGAGTCCACTGAGGTAAGCTTAGCAATAATTAAAAAATGCAAAATGGGCACCGGGAAAAATCTACAGTACACAGAAATTCCTGGGAGAAGGCCCAGGTAGTACAGCAGGGGCCAGACCAAATTCAGAGCTACATATGGTAGCCAACTAGGGTGGGGCGCCGGGAGGAGGGGTTCCAATGATGATATGTAGAGAGGGAATGGGGTACTAACCCAGCCAAGGGGAGAGTATTTTTTATATCTCCATAGGAAAATAGGGACCAAACTTAAAGCCGGTGTTCCTGGATGTGAAATCAGTGTGACGCAATGAAGCGGAGAACCAGTGGAGAGGTCTGAGAGCACAACCCCAATTCCAACTACAGGGGCAGCAGCCTCTCCCCCAGAGGAGTTTGTCGTGAAGGTCAGTACTGAAGCTGCAGCTTGGGGAATGAGGTATGCCCGACCAGAGCATATGAGAACAAATGAAGGCGGAGGAAGAGAGAATGGAGTGCCTCCTGGCCCACCAAGCCTTCAGGACAATATTCCCACTCAGAACAGCCGATGGAAGAGAGGATCATATGGTTGGCCCCAATATGAAATATGACTACCCTTGCTGACACAAGGCCTTTCGGGGATCACCAAATGGAGAAGAAGGATTATACACTGTCTGGCCCAACTCACCATGGCAAAAAACTAAGGGTGTGCACCAGAGCATGAAGCTCCAGATGGAATGCCATGGATATACTTTGGGGCCAGGGTGTGGCACCTTATCCGACTCAACCAGAGGACACTCCTGGAGGTCAACAAACAGACCTTAAACTATTTACAGGTTTTTATATTGTTATTATTTTTATATTTTTACATATAGATATATATTGGACATTGGAGTTTTTTTGTTGACACTATAATTGATCTATTTTCTTTGGCTGTTTCATTTTAGCATGACTTTTTTTGGGGGTACATATTGTTACCTCTGCAAGTCTATCTAGATAAAATAGGCTGGATGAACAGTCTGGAGGTGAAAACAATGGGACTGATGGTTCCAGGGTGGACATGGGAGAAGGGGAAAGGAGGTGGTGTTGACTGGCCCAGGGATAAGGGAATAATCAGTGATTCAAAATCAGTGACAAGGTGGGTGTGAGAGGTCTGATAGGGATTGATCAAGACTAAGGTAACAGAGAGAAAATATTGAAACCCAAATGGAGGTTTAGCATCATGGTGGGATGGGAGGAAGTATAAGGAAAAAGAGGAACAAACTGGGGAGTAAAGGGCATTTATAGAGGTTTAAATACAAGCATGTACATAGGTGCATATATTTATATATAATGAGGGGGAAATAGATCAACGTGCATATACTTATAGGGTTAGTATTAAGACAGCAGATGGGCATTGGACCTCCACTCAAGTACTTCCTCAGTGCAAGAACATTTTGGCCTTTTAAATTGGCATTCCCTGATGCTCACCTCCCCGGCATGATCACTGAAAATAAATGTGTGGATAAGCAAATATGGTGAAGAAAGCTGATGGTGCCCAGCTATCAAAAGATATAGTGTCTGGGGTCTTAAAGGCTTGAAGGCAAATAAGTGGTCTTCCAGCTCAGAAGCAAGAAAGTCCAGCTTGTAGGACTATGAGGTGTCAAAAGGATCGATGATCGGGTTTCAAGAATCAACAATCATAACATTACATGCTCACTCTTCTGATATGATCACTGACGACAAATGTGTACATAAACAAATGTGGTGAAGAAAGCTGATGGTGCCTGGCTATCAAAAGCTATAGCTTCTGGAGTCTTAAAGGCTAAGTAAACGAGCAGCCATCCAGTTCAGAACCAACAAAGTCCACATGGAAGAAGCACACCAGCCTGTGCGACCACGAGGTGTCAGAGGGATCCGGTATCAAGCATCCAAGGACTAAAAATTATTTCATTATAAATGAGGGGTAGTGAAGATTGGGAACCCAAAGTCCATCAATAAGTGAAGCGGCATCCTCTTACAGAGGGGTTGCAGTGAGGAGATGAGCCAGTTAAGGTAGTATAGTAACAATGAAATGTGCAACTTTCCTCTAGTGCTCAAATGCTTCCTCCCACCCACTCTCATGACCCCAATTCTACCAGGCAAATCCAGCTAGACCAGAGGATGTGCACTGGAGTCAGAAATGTGGGGAATTTAAGATAGATGATCCCTCAGGACTAGTGGTGGGAGTGGTGATACTGGGAGGGTGGAGGGATGGTGGAATAGAAAGGGGGAACTAATTTCAGGGATCTACATATAACCTCCTCTCTGGGGTACGGACAACAGGGAAGTAAGTGAATGGACACATTGGAGAGTGTACAATATGAAAAGGTAATAACAATTTATAAATTATTAAGGGTTCATGGGGGAGGAAGGGGTGGAGAGGAAATATGGGGAGCTGGTATTGGTGACCTAAGTGGAGGGAGGATGTTTTGAGAGTGATGGTGACAACAAGTGTGCAAATGTGGCCTGCATACAATTGATGTATGTATGGATCGTGATGGGAGTTGTATGAGTCCCCAATAAAATGATTTTAAAAAAAAACTGGAGGGGGAAGGAGGCGCTTATACCAAGGGCTCAGGTAGACAACATTTGGAAATGAAGATGGCAGCACGTGTATAAATATGCTTGATACAAATGATGTATTGAATGTTATAAGAGCTGTTAGAGCCCCCAATAAAATCATTGGAAAAGATATTCTACTGAATGTCTACTCTTCAGCAGCAGATTGACCTTCAATTGAGTTAAAACCACCCTCCACCATGGACTAATCCCAGAAGAACCGGCAGGTAATGGATGCAGGAATTTGGAGGCAGGTGTGCCTTGATACCTTCCCAATCCCTGGCTCCGGCCAGCTGCCTCGCCATGAATCACAGCCAGCGCTGTCCCTTTCTGGCTCCATTGCGTCTTGGGCACACAGAGTGGAGCTGTGGCAGCGGGGCCTGCGGGGCACGGGGCACACTGTCAGTTGTTATGGGGAAGCCTGTGAGTGGGGAGTCTCAGTTCTTAGAACTTGTGGGTTATCCTCACGGCTCTTCAACACCCCTGGCTATTGTTTCCATTTGGAATGAATGAAACTTTGGAGACATTACTTTTTCCCCCTAAAGTAGTTTGTGGCACCCTACATGAAGCACATGAAGTCTTTCTGGAGTGTTGTTGAGTCCAGCTTCAGTCACGCCTCTTATTTCCACCAAGAAGGCTAGGCCGTAGGTCACATGCCTTGGAGTGGAGCTTCACTTCACCAGCTGACAGGGAGGGGCAAGCAAGATTTGGGGAGTCCAACCCAAGCCTCACGGCAACCCTTTAGGACAGGATAGAACCATGCCTGTGGGTTTTTAAGATTGCAATTTTTTACAGGAGTAGAAAGCCCTATCTTTCTGTTAGAGGTGGCTGGTAGTTTTGAACGACTGCCTGTTGCGGTTTGCAGTTTCACGAATAACCACTACGCCACTAGACTGGCTCAAATACAATAACCAAAACAGCAACAACACCCACCGTGCCCAAGCTACCTCACAGCGACGCTGTAGGACAGAGGAGAGCTGCCCTCGTGAGCTCCCAGGACTGTCACGCTTCAAGAATAGAAGCCCCATCTCCTTCCCTCAAATATGGAACTGCCGCTCGAAGGCGGACCCTGCACTTTTCCAAGGCCCCACTTACATTCTGTAAAGTGGGGGTAGAGATGCTCTGAGTTGCAAGTGTTTTGTGCGATAACGCCATCTTAAAGTCCCACAGGGTGTTAGGGAGCCACAGTGGCTGCGTGCTCCTCTGCTGCAGGAAAGGGCAGCAGTTGAAGCTCACCAGTTGCTCTGCAGGGGAAAGACGAGACCGTTTTCAGCTTCGAAACCAAAGAGGACAGTTCTACTCTGTCATATTTTATAGGTTCGTGCTAAGTTGGAATCGACACAACTGCACACAGGAATTATATAATATACCTAGTTCCTGGTGAACCTTAGCTCCTTTGTTCTAAGGGAAAAGAGACCCAGTCTCACTGCCAGGCCCGAGGGAACAAAGCAGCCCCAGATATAGGCCCCTCCAGTGTGCTTAGAGACGATTGGCGGTGCTTTCTCATCTGAAAAGAGAGCCGGACATCACGTTGGGCGCATGAGAGCAGTAGTGACTCCATGGTGGAACTCCCACTTTCTGACTGGCTGTCCTGCGCTCAGGTCCTGTCACAGTAGCCTCACCATGTGTCCCTGGAGGCTGGGGGAGGCCATGATACCAAACAGACTTCCAGATGGAAAGGTACTAGCAAAATAGGCTTGACGATCTACTTTTTTTTCCCCTTTTTTTTTTGGTTTGTTTTTATTTAATCTTTTTATTGCTGTACATCGCTTTTCACAGTACATAGTTAGTTACATATACTGTGCGAAGCACCTTCACATGCCTGCTTTCGTTAACTTTCTCCAAATATCCACTTTTCCACTTAGGCCCTTGATATCAGCCTCTCATCCTTCCCCCTCCGTCTTCCACCCCCCACCCTCACCCCTCCCACCCCGTCCTCGTTACTTTACAAATTATTATTGTTTGGTCAAATCTTACACTGCCTGACATCTTCCCCTGCTCACTCCTCCCGATGTCCATTTTTCATTTAGGAGGTCATCTGAAGTTGGCTCCCTCTATCCACCCCACCTTCCCTCCACCCATCTGGCAACTCCATTCTCACCACTGGCCCCAAAGGTTTCATCTGCCCCAAGTTCCCTATATGTCCAGTTCCCATCTTTCCCAGTGTACATCATACAGTCCAGCTGGATTTGTAAGGTAGAGTTGGGACCATGATAGTTGGTGAGGAGGAAGCCTTCAGGAACCAGAGGAAAGCTATATACTTCATCGCTACCTCACTGAAACCTTGACTGGCCCATATCCTCCTTCTCTGTGAAGGGGGTGTCCAATTGCCCACAAACGGGCCTTGGATCCCCACCTTGCTCTCCCTCCTCATTCCTATTGATTTGATTCTTGTTCTTTGATGTTTAATATATGCTCCCTTCGACCTCTCATGATTATACAGGTTGGTGTGCTTCTTCCATGTGGGCTTTGTTGCTTCTGCACTAGATGGCCACTTGTTCACCTTCAAGCCTTTAAGATCCCAGCTACTTTATCGTTTGCGGCTGGGCACCATCAGTGTCCTCCGCTCTGTCTGTCTCTGCACCCTTTTGTCCTCAGCGATGGCAACCGACTTCTAACAACCAGCCGGGAACACACTTCCTCTGGGGCCGGGCAGTGTTGCAGTCTCTTGTGCATGAGGACCCATACGCAGGCTCCAACCCCACAGCAGCAATGGTCTCTGCTGACCTTGTCATTTACATGAGGGGCGGTCTTATTCTACAGGTAGAGAGATAGGGCCATTCATTAAACCATGATTATAGAGGGAATGCCTCTGTACTGATTTTCATTCCTTCATTTGAAACAACAAATATGTATTGAGAACCTATCCTGTGCAAGACACTACCCTAACTCAGAGATCAACAAACATCTCCTATAAAAAGTCCAATACTCCAGGCTTTGGCGGCCACGTGATCTCAAAACCACTCCACCTGCCGATCGTGGTGTATGAACAGCTTAAGTCCATAAGGTGAGCCTGGCTGTGCTTCAATAAAGCCTTGTGGATGTTGGGTAGTGTAAGATGTGGCAAAATAGTAATCATTTATACACTACTAAGGTTTGGTGGGGGAGGGGAGTGGGACGGGGAAAGCTGAAAAGCCGATGTCATTGGCTCAGGTGAAGAATCAAATGGTTTGAGAGTGATGGTGATAAGTGATGTACGAGCCCCCAATAAAATGATTAAAAATAGATAAAGCATTGTTGACAGAAGCACGTTACAAAGCGAACTCCTGTTCAAGGAGCTGGGGCTGTACACCTATGAAAGAGACCAGACTAAAGAAAAAGCCCCCCAAAGGCTTGTCTGTATGGAGTTTATATTGTGGCAGGAGGCAGTGGCATGTTGTCGAGTCACTCCCAACTCACACCAACCCAGTGGGACAGAGTGGCTGCTTCACGGTGGGACCCCGGGTCTCTCCTCACATTCGGACAGTGGATCTTCTCTACGGTGTCGACGAACGACTTCCTTTCAAGGGAGGATGAAGACTAGGAACACAATGCGCACATAGTTAAAGCATGTTGGCATACAGCTCACTGGAAGAGAAGTCGCAGAAGGCAGGATGTGGGCCATCAGGTAAGAGAGGTCAGTGGGAGGTAGCCGGCGCACACAGGGTGCTGCAAAGAGAGGAAGCCGGGAGACAGAGAGCGCTGCAGAAATCCAGGTGTGAAGTGATGGTGAGAACGTTCCCACTGGTGGCGACAGACGTGTTAGAGGCAGTAGCGCCAGCTTGTTATGCTGGTAAATCTGATGTCAGCCGTGAGAACAGAGAGGAGGGAGTCCAGCGCTCGGTGTAGAGTTGCGACTCTCAGACTCACCGAAGAGGGTGGCTTGGAGGGGAAAGTTATCGATAGCATCTGGGCATTTGTTTGAAAGGGCTCTTTAAAAGCCTGGTGAAGATGTCGCCTGGGCAGTTGGGGGATAGGTAAGTTTAGTGTTGAGGAGAGAGCTGCTGGCTGTGCCTGGTAAAGTTTGGAGTGGGCCACATATGCAGGATATCAATTTGCCATTAACTTGACATTGCTTTCCTTTTCCTAATAAAAATGGTTGGCTATTTCCTCGTCTCCTTAGGCAATGATAGCCAAAGTCCGATGCTTCTTATGCCACCTCAGGGGCCTTCCCCCAGAGAAGACAAGACTTCCTACTCCTGTCAAGATTCACAATCTCAGAAACCCACGGGGGCCTTTCTCCTCTTTCTGGCGCAGACCCAGAACCATCTTGGCGGCAGCGAGTTTGCATCTCCATCTTGCAGAACCATCTTGGAGCATCTTGCACGACCACTGAGGCACCTCCAGGACCTTCCCCACTGACCAAGCCCTCGGTGGCCCTCCCATGTTGTCTTGGGTAGACCATACTTCCCAAGAAGAGGTCTCGTGACCTACTTGAAATCTCAGCCCCAAAATGAAAAGTCTCTCCAAGTCCCTGTAAGATCTGGCAGGCAGCTTTGCACACAACTGTGCATTAAATGGTAGGCAGATGGACTGAGGTTGGATTTACACATTCAGCAATGTGTCCCCAGCACTTCCCTCCTGCAAGCTTCAGGGCATGGCTTCTGGAAATAAAATTAGAAGGGAACTTTTTTAGCAGATGACTTTGATAGGCAGTGGGGTTTCAGGCTTCCATCAAGAAGCGGAAGCCTTGAAAACAAAAAGAGGAGGCTCCCTGGGGTGTGATCTGCCTCCGGACTAGGGGTTCCCAAATTTATTTAGCCCTCTGTCTCCTTTTCAGGAAAAAAAAAATTCAGCACCCGCTGACAAATGAAGACCTGTTTGTACCATAGCCTATCATTCAGGATAAAAGTCTCGTGCCATCCCTGGATCATCCCAGCACTCCTAGGGGGCAGTTATCATCTGCTTAAGGAAACATTAGTCCACAGGCTATAGAGAAATTTTGCTACCTCTGAACTCTCCAACCTGTTTGCTGTCTGGTTCATTGATTTCAGCCCAGAAACCTATCAGGAGCTTCTCTAGCCTATTGCCTGACCTACATACATATTTATGGCTTGCCAGCCCCCCACAGTAATGTGAGCCAATCCCTCGAAGTAAATCTCTCTCTTTCAAGGATGTATATATACCATTGAAAAATGTTCTTGGAAAAAGTCCCCTTACCTTCTGATTCCATTTTCCCACATCTTTTGAAGCCTCCTGTATGTACACACACACACACACACACACACACGCACACACACACACAAAGGGACTTCAAAACTTTGTGGGAAAATTCCATCATTTTCCAATTTCATCTTCCCACAACGTTTTGGAAGGTCCCTCACATAGACAGACATCACCAGTTCTCAGCCTCTAGAACAGTGGATTTCAACCTTCCCACTGCCGTGAACCTTTAATACAGTTCCTCATGTTGTGGTGATCCTCCAACTATAAAGTTATTTCCGTTGCTACTTCATAACTGTCATTTTGATACTGCTATGAATCAGGTGACCCCGTGAAAGGGTCGTTTGACCCCCCACCCCCCCGAGGGGTCACGACCCACAGGTTGAGAACTCTGCTCTAGAAAGCGGTGCTTGTGTGGCCACATGTACAGAGTACTCTGATTCCACCTCCCTTCTCTCCTATGTGGTGTCCACACCTCCTTGAGGATGTAGCTCTTCCGGTGCACAGTCCTTGGTAATTGGCTCCATCATCTCTCCTTGGAATCTGCATTCAGCCTTGGAGAGCAGGACCAGTGTCTTGCACTTCTCTGTGAATCTCTACTCCCTGTATTGCAGCCCAGTGACCAATCCCTTTAATACTGTGTGCTCAAAAGGCCATAGATTCTGAAAACCAGGACTCACAACAGTGCCCTGCATTGGGTGGCACCTAGTGGTTGTTCAAATGAGAAAAACCTTTTGAAAATGCCCTTTGCACATCACCATCCTCTACAAAGAAGTGCACCTTTGTGACCGCTATCTTGCCCGCCGGTTCTATCCTGCAAAGCTAGCAGAGGAGATCTGACTCTGAGCTGGCTTTGTGGTGGTTTCTGCCTCCCCGTTTCCTGTTTTATATAATATTTAGTAAGATAGGCTGCTATTTTCCCTCTGTGCCCCCAGTTTTCCCTGACCCCTCAAACACACATGGGTTTATCTTATCACAGGCCTGGGGAGGGTCTGAGGTTGAGAGATCTGGGAAGATGTGCACACTGTCTTAGAAGAAGCCACATTTTAAGGGCAGCACGGAAGAGTGGAATAAGTCCAGACACTGGTAGAATGGGATGGAGTGGGGTAGGGTTGAGGATGGGGAGTTCTGCAAGCCCTGAGACCTTGGGCTGGTGTGGAACATAAACCCTGGGGAAGCAAAAGCTGACAGAGGTCCCAGGGGAACTATGGACCCATGGAACCATGATTTGGGGCCCCTAGGGCAGGAGCTGTGTCTCAATCTCTGTAAGTGTTCCCTATCAGATAGGCAGTACTACCTCTTTGGCATCTCTCAGCAGTGTCTCCAAGTCCATAGCTTTTTGACTCCAAATTCTTTTAAAATGGTGGTCCTGACCCCTGTTTGGTATGACAGGGAATGAAGTGCATTGGTTCCTCTCTTCCCATCCCCAGGGACTACTTCTAAGTCTCTCCTTTGAGCCACCATTCGGGATCTCAGAAGCCAAAGGCAGTCATCCATCTCCTGACATGTGCTAGTCTCACTGATTTTGAGAGTTTGTTCTGGAAGACAGGGCCACTGGGAACTGAGGAAGCTGGTAGAGCTGAACAAAATCTGGAATCTTACCTGCAGCAACCTGGATACCCGACAGAATGAGGCGTCTTGGTTTCAGAGCAGGGCTTCCAAATGCACCAAGTCCGAGATTTGGCAGCTGTCACACCTCTTCTGCCCTCCTTTCTGTGGGCTGTGATTCAACTGCTTCAAATCGGTTCCAACCCCTGTTTAGAACCCACCCTACTGCATCCAGCATGGCCTTTGAGACACTGACCTAGTCACAGCTACAAAGATCCTGTTTCTAAATAAAATCACATTCACGGGTTCCAGGTGAGAGGACTTCAGCACATCTTCTTGGGGGCACAATTCAAGCTGTTGCATCCCCCTGGTCTCCTCGCATTTCAGCTCCCACCTCTCCAGCACACCAGGCTGACGCCCAGCATCAGTGGGGAAGTGCCCAGTGAGAGATGAGGCTGGAGCTAAGGATGGGGCCTGGATTCCAGGTTTGCTCTGGAGAGCAATGGTGAGCCGGTGAAGAATGCTGGGTGGGAACCCATGGCTCTAGATTCGTTTTTCTGAAAAGATGGTCAGGGAAGTCCAGCTGAGGCAGGGATCCAGGGCAGAACTCTGGAAGGCTGTTGCCAAGGGCGATAAAGAGAAGGGGTGTGGGTTCAGATCGATGGGGAGAGGATGAGATGCTGGAGTAAGATTTCATTCACAGACCCTCCTGCATGTGTTTCATACAATTGTGGCACTTGACCGGTGTTCTGGGCCCAGAGGATTCATTCTATGCCCCGAATTCTGGCTCCCCACCCTCCCCAGGTCCCTCCTGCCTCACCAACAGTGCTGGGTATGATTCTTCTAAGCTTTCCATGAGCCAGGCTCTTTTCCCTCCGTTTGAAAATTCTGCAGATGTCACTGATGGGCCTCAACTCGGGCTGTGATTCTAGCGCTACGTAATGTGTCATTATAGCAACACAAGCATCAAATTACCAAGGACAAGTAGCTGCAAAATAATTATACGATTCTTTGTTCTCCGGACTCCCCCTGCGCCCTTTCTTTCTTTGAAAGCCGATTCCATTATAAGCACCCGTTTGGTGGGCGGGGGGAAGCAGGTGGCAGATGGGCCACAGGGCGAAGGAGAAGCGAGTTCAGCATCAACAGAGCACCAAGTCAGGGGAAGAGGCAGGCTCAGTCCTTGTGAAAGAATCTGCACCCCCTTCCCCCCTGATTCTACTCCTCCAATCACCTTGCTACCCAACCTGCCCCTCAGAAAGTCCTGCCAGGCCAGACCGCTGGCGGAGGAGCAGCGGCGGGGAGCAGTGAGCAGGGCGGAGCGGAGGTGCCTGTCATGGAGAAGTAGGAGGGATGGGACGGAAAAGGAGGGAGAAGGAGGCCTGGCTTTTCCGGGGGATTCTGGGATCACCAGGCAGTGCGGCACTGTAGGGATGTCTCGTGCTTTGTCCCCCACACATTCTCCAGACGACTCTGCCAGGCCCAGCACACACCTCCAACACATCCCTCTGCTCTTGGCTCTGCCAAACCTCCGGGAGCACAGCGGGAGGGTGGGTGTTCGTCAGTCTTCTGACCCAGGGCATGCCTTCTCAGCCTCTCCCCATGCCCGAGCCTCAAGGACTGTGTGGGGGTGGGGGTGGGGGGAGTGGCAGTGCAGCCCCTCCCATCCCGGGAGCTCTTTGATGCGCCTTCAATGACAGTCCCACTGGGGACGCTGCTGGACGCAGACACGGCACTTCCCGGGCGTGTGCAGCACGAAGGTGCCCAGTTCCAGGTTTCAACACTCAGTAGGCGGGCTGGAAATTCAAGGCCACTGGGCAGTGCCTCTGAAGAAAGACCGAGTGATCTATTTCCAAAAAGTCAGTCCCTGAAAACCATGTGGGACTCGGCTCTCTGACACACCGGGGCCATCCAGAGGGGGAAGAAAGGTCGTGTATGTGGAAACGTGTGCAAATGTGCTTGATACAAATGATGTACTGAATGTGGTAGTCGCTGTAAAAGCCCCCAATCTAAAAAAAAAAAAAAAAGGTCGTCATGATCGCAGCGGACCTGGCAAGAGGGGTTTGACCTGTTATCAGCCTTCTGGCTCCGGGTGTGTCAGCTGTGGCAATGACTTCCTGTGCTCAGGCGGCCTTCACCAGGGGGGTGCTGGTATCACTGTTCTCATACCATCTTTCAGTTTAAGCAGATACCCATTTGGGGTTAACCTGATTCCTGGGCACGTCCCTACTTACTGCTTCTGAGGATTTTGTCAAATGAAAGCGTGCCTCGCCGATGGGACCCTGTGCTGTCTGCACTGGCCCTAGCGCCGGGCCCAGCGCCTTGTTCACAGTGGCTGCCCCTGTGCACTCTATCGGGCAGCGTCTGCTGCTGCTGTGGTTAAAGCGCTCTCTCCCCCACACCCATCCCGGTTTCGATGATAGTCCAGTTATCCCAGCGAGCAGCTATGCAATTCACAGGTCGCACCTATTCGGCCTGCTAGGGCCCAGAACGCTGGGAAGAGGCAAATCCCCTCCTTCCGACTCACAGGCACCTTCCTTGGTGTGGGTCACAGCCCGGCAGACCCCTTTAGGGCTTCCCTGGTGAGTGTGCAGAAGTGAGACTCGCAAGCCTTCCTTCAGGGATGCCTCTGCGTGCACACCGACTCTCCGCCCACCTTTCAGGGAGCAGCAGAGCAGAGTCCCTGAAACACCAATAGCAGACGTGCAGACGAGCAGGGGTGGAGCCAGAGACCGGTGTGGGGGCCACAAGGGAGGGATGCTTGCAGGTCCCAGCAGGGGTGGGGTTGGGGGGAGGATTGAGATGAACTGAATCCCTGCATTCCCCACTAGGCCAGCTACTGACACCTGGAGTTTGGACTTGCAGACTCCAGAAGCATGCAAGCCAACCTTCCCATCCTAGGAAGCCGCCCATTTTGCAGTCATCTGCTACAGCAGCCTTAGGAAACCAGGACCAAGGGAAGTCCTCCACGGCATTGAGTAGACTGGCCCCACTGCCGAGGAGAAGTGCAGGGCTGCAGTCTCTTTTACAGGCTTGAGAGCTAGGGTGGGGGTGGGGGGGGTGAGGATGAAGGAGTTTGGTAGGGCCTGTGGGCCACCTGCAGGGAACACGCCTCCCACCACCATCTGTGCCAGCGATTGGGCGAGTGCCGCTGTGGGAAAGATCCCAGAGTTCTTCTTTTTTTAAACCTTCATTTGGTTCGGCCTGGTATTTAAGGCCCAAGATCTGGAGGGCTTTCCCTTAAGCTTTCTTTGTCTCTCTGACTCATTTAGCCTGGTTTGAGGCTTCTGAAGTGGGCTTCTGAAGCTTTCTTGTGATGTCATACGCCCCACTTCCTCATAGGCCTTGGAGTCCCAACTCAAGCAAAAGAGACTCACTGTCAATTCTGACTCACAGTGACTCTGTTGGACCGGGTCAACTGCCCTTGTGGAATCTCTCCCTCCCTTCCCCACCCCCCACTCCCCACCAAAACGAAGAACAAGCTTACTTCCTCAGGTTAATGCTGAGGCCTAACAACCTTCTAGGATGGAACAGAACTGCCCTGTGGGTCCTGGGACTGTAGTACTTCCCTGGAGTAGAAAGCCTCATCTTTCTCCTGGGGAGAGGTCTGTGGTTTCGAACCGCCGACTTTCAGGTTAGCAAGCCAACACATAAAGATTGTTCCCTCAGGGCTCCTATCCCTTGGATCCACCACTGTCCTTGAACTAGCTTCCTTTACGGCAGGGGTCTGGAGACATTTTTCTGCCAAGAGCCATTCGGATGTCTATGATCTTTTGTGGCCCACACCAAATTAGCAATTTATAATTTAGCCTGACGTCTTTGGGGAAACATTTAATTAACTCATTTTACTGTCATGGCTGGAGTTCTCTTTGGTGAGGCCTATGATGTTACCTGCTATTGATGCAGTCTGTGGGCCCAGCTTTCCCCACCCCTGCTTTGAAGGTGTGTTATAGGAAACTTGATGGCATGGTGAGTGACAAGGGACAGCTAACTGCAAGGCCAGGGATTCAAACCCACCAGCCGCTCTACAGTCAAAAGATGGTTTTGTTTTTTCCTAGAAACCCAAAAGGTCATTTCTATCATGTCCTATAGGATGACTAGGTATCACAGTAGGCTCAAGGGCAGTTTGGAGTTTGTGGAACGATCTATCATAAGGACCCCTGGTGGCACTGTGGGTTAGGTATTGGCCTGCTAACTGTAAAGCCTGCAGTCCAAACCTTCCAGCTGCTTGAAGAGAGAACGATGACCTCTGCTCCTGCACCGATTTGTTCTCAGAAATCTGATGTAGGCTCACAGTGGGTTGAACCCAGACTCCGTGGTAAAGTCTGTTAGAAGGAGACCTGCTGGTGCTGCGGGGTGTTGGGCTGGTAACCACCAGGCTTGAGCTGACGGTTCAAATCCCCTGGTTGGCCCACAAAAGAAAGATGAGACTTTCTGCTCCCGCAGAGATTAAACCGCCAGATTGGGTTGATAGGGATGGGATTCAACTCGTTAGGTCTGTATCTTCATTTCCCCAGCAGCTTTTCCTGATGAAGTTAGCCAGGCATCATGCCTTCTTTCTCCAGGAGTGCAGCCTGTCCCTTTTTGCTGTCAGTTCCTCCCTTCCCCTTCTTCTGTGGAATTGTTCCCAGGGCTCTCTTTGCCTGAGGAATGAGGGGGGAAATTAGCAGAAAGAGAAAATCAAACTATGAGACACTGCCTTTCAGTTGGGAGGCGGAAGAAACTATTTTCAGTTCCATTCTCTGGAAATTCTGGAGACTGGGGGCTTTCAGTCCAACATGAAATTGTTTCAGAGGCATTGTGTCTTTCTTTAGTGTGATGGAAACTTTGGCAAGGGATGTTGCTGAAGATTGTGCAATGTGATGAACGTAATTGTTCACGTGAGAAATACTGAATTGGAAAATTCTGTATTATACACACACGCACGCACGCACACACACACACACACACACACACACACACACACACACCTAAAGGAATACTCACTTAAAACAACCCAGCCATTCCATTCTACTGAAATTGCTGAAGAGGGACCCTGCGGTCCTCAGGGGTTGGGGCAGGGGCTTGATTCACAGGGAGGCACTGCAGGGGCTCTGGGAACAGCAGGTGGAGTAGAGGAAAAGTGGAGGCTGTCTTCTGTAATGATCCCATGGCTCTTTGCCAAGGTGGGGGGACCTGTGAGGGTTTGTGAGCAGCTGGGACCTTGGTAAAACCCGGAGGCAGCTGCCAGCAGGGAGCTGGCAGATCAGGGGCCACCAGGGGCAGGGTCTTCGGTGGCTGGGTGTGCTGTGCTCTTGAACACATGAGATGTGCTGGGGGAAACTGGGAGACTGGGGAGCTTTTAAGGCCCTCAAGTAAAAGCATAGGAGTCAGAGTTAACCCAACGTCTGTGAGGTCGTCTGTGTTTTTAGGGTCCAGGAGCGGCAGGTTGACGGCACCAGAGAAATCTGGAACGCTGGTGAAGTTGTGGCTCCATGCTGTGCTGCTGACCACAAGTTGGCAATTTGAAAGCTCTCCCCTCCCCCCAGCCACTCTGAGGGAGAAAGGCAAGAGTTACAGTCTCAGAAACTCACAGGGGCAATTGTATCCCTATGAGTTGACATTGACTGATAGAAGCTTTTTTGATATGGTTGATTTTTTTTAATGGGAAAGCCTGGGTTATGTATACATGTCCTGTTTTCAAAGAGCCTCAGTGGCCTGGAAAACCCCATGATGCCCTTCTGTTGTGTTAAGTGGAGTCCTTGTGAACCTCAGGTATGCACTGGACTCCTTTCCTGCCAGTCACGGTGCGTTGGGGCCAGCAGGTCAGCACCAAACGACAAAATGTCCTCTTCTTATCTAGGCGACCCCTCTTCTCCCGCCAGGGACTGTGCTTGACTAGGGTCTTAAACTGTGGGTTTGGGGCAACAGTGAAACGTTTGTGGATGCCTCATGACCAAACCTTCATTCCAAATCAAACACCATCGGAGTCAGAGGTGTTCTGGCAGTGCTTGCCTGTGCTGCAGAGTTCTTGGGTGATAAGGGTTGGCGAGGGGACTAAGCTGAAGAGGCCCTGTTTGGAATAAGTTCTATGCTGATGGCTTCCTATACATGGTGGGAATAGTAATTTCTCACAGGTTTACTTTGGATCGGGGTTACTAAGTGGTAGAAACAGTGACCACAGACAATCAGTTACTAGCCGAATGGTCAGTCATTCAAGATTATCCAGAGACATTTATGAAGAAAGGAAGTTCTCCTTGGGCCATGTCAGTCCTTGAAAACCCCATGGACCCCATCTCTGCTTTCCCTACAGAGGGAGCCTACTCAACTGGAGGTGGATACAGCTAGGGGACCGCTCAAAGGGAGACCACGCAGGGGAGCTTAGTGTTGCTAAGTTGGACACATTTTAAAATTTCACGGGCTGACCATCTTCCTGCTCTCTGGAGTGGTCACTTGGAGCTTCTGTGTTCTATCACATTCCAAATTATTGGTATTGTTCTGTTTTTAGCAGTTTTACTGACATGGCCCTACTCAATACTTGCCCTCCTGATCAATTTATTTAGGAAAGAGAGTTAGCATATGTTGTTCTAGGTTTCATTTTCATTCCTATTCAGTTTTCGTCCCCCCGCCTTTTGCCTGCCACTTCTCAAACATTTAAGAGAGAAGATGTCAGACTTGAGTCACGTCCTGGCAATCAATGCCAGATAAATGATTCATCTGATCTGCCTCCTCAATTTTCTCATCTAGGGCATAATGATAGTATGCACATCGAGGACTGTGGGTAGGATTAAATGGCTTAATGCATGTCAAATGTTTAGGATAGTCAATTGGCACACAGTGAAAGGTTTTCTTTTTCTAATATGAGCTATTATTGAAAGAATCCTAATGATATGATCAGGTAAGCACTGGACGGCTAACTGCACAATGGGCAGTTCAAACCCACCAGTGACTTCATGGGTGAAAGGGGAGGCTGCTCCTATACAAATTTACAGTCTGGAGAAACCACTCTGAGGCAGAATTGACTTGATGGTAGTGGAATTGTGTTGGTTTTGAGTCATGTCGTGGTTAATGTTCACTTGCTAACTAAAAGATCAACAGTTGGAACCCAGTTAGAAAATTGTGGCAGTTTGGTTCCATAAAGATTTATAGCCTTAAATAAAAATTATAGCCTTGGAAATCTTATGGAGATGTTCTCCCCTGACTCATTGGGTGGCAGTTTGAAGTAGAGTTCAACGTTGGTGTGGGTGTTATTTAGATGTGTTGGATGTGCCTCGTATGGTGACGCCCTAGCAATGGAATGGGCTGGTTGTCGGTCTGCTACTCCAGGGCCAGCAATTAGAAGTTAAACATATCCAGGGGTATGTTAGTCCAGGTAGACTAGAGGAACAAATTTATAGACACACATATGGATATAAGGAAAAGGTTTTTATATAAGAGAAATAAGACATTAAGAAAGCATCCCAATCCAGTCCAATACAAAGTCATAAGTCCAATATTAACCCATATGCCCGATATCAGTCTATAAAGTCTCCTTCCAACTCATGAAGTCACAGGTCAGTGGGTGCAGAGTCCTGGCCCAGCCAGGGGTCCCCTCATGACTCCTCGCTTGCAGGACCCAGGGTCCATCAACAGCTTCCAGTGGTGGCAGAAGCAACTCCTCGCTGGCAGGGATCCCCACATGGCCTCTACAACTTCAGAGGTCTGGTTCCATCAGGCCAAAGCCATGTGGCTTCTCCTCCAGCTCCTCAGACGCTGCCATCTTGTCTTGTCTGTGATTCATCGTCTCTGAGACTAACGCCCAACAACTGGGGAAGATAGCTTCTCATCTTCATGAGGGAAATATCGCAAGATTTCCCAGAAGTCTCAGGAGAAAGCCATGCCCACACAGAGGCCTCATTGGCTACTCCATGACCATCTCCAGATTAGCAGGCTGGACTCCACCCCTACATTTTCTATCATAAGATTAACATAAGCACATGACTGCCACAAGGGGAGAGAGAGGAAGCTTTTTACTCCCATAAAGAGTTAAACTCTTCTGCCCTATCAAGTGGCTGTGAGTCATATGAGACAGTAGCAGTGAGCGGGATAGTGATAGATGCCAGGTGCGCATCACTGGCACCGTCTCTCCCTTCCTGTTGCTTCCTGTCTAGTGGTATAAGGTGTTTCCTCAGTTTCCTCAGCTGATTGTGTGAACATGAGAGTCCTGCTTCACCGGGTAATGCTGGAGAGATCAAGCCAAGGCACTTGCTAGAGGGAATGTGATTGTACACCAGCCATCTTTGAAGACATTTCAAGTGTGACAGGGTGAGACACTCACATTTTTCAATTTGCTTTTATTTTGACAGAAGGTTAGCATGCAAATAGTTGAAAGTGCTAAAGGGGAAAACTAAACTAACAAAAAGCTGCAGTCCCTTCCTGCCTGCCTTATAAAAGAACATGTCTCATTTCTGTATTGTCTCTTCCAGCATGTAATTCCATGTGTCGAAGTAATATAACTATCCTATATATTGATT
>PVJH01007262.1:0-94436 GCA_004026705.1 Nesogale talazaci
TAAACACATGCAGATTATCTGTTAATTCCTTGTTTGTGGTGACAGAGACACACTGGCACCATCTTGTGATAAAACCAGAGAATGAAAGTAAAGGCCACAATAAGAGGTTTCCCAGAATATGAAGGAGAGAGAAATGGGAGCTCCATGTGATTGGTTATCCATTAATATAAAGTAGAAAACAAAAAGAAAATATAAACATCTGAAAAAAATTGAGTAACGGGATGCATTTCAGTATTCCATATGGAATGCAAATGCTTTCTTAAAGATCCATGAATTATAAAAGTATACCACACAATTGCTTTTATCTTGACTGCCTTCACTTCATCTTAAATAATTTTCTCATACTGAACATAGTAAATAGCTTATTTGACCAGAAGTCAGTTCTGATTTATAAAGTGTCTTTGCAGATCTCAATTTCCCCATTTTTTATAGAAATGGGAGAATTGTGGATACATTAAGCTTCTTGTAGATTTATAAAGTGCCATAGATTATTGATGATGTTAATAAATTAATGACTCAGTATATGGAAGTGAAAAGTATGTTTATTATTTCTTTTATTTATCAAATCTGTTTTTTTAAACTTGTATTACTAGTCATTGAACTAGTAGTCCTGAAATAACTCATCTTAAGATAAAAAATATTGCCCTCAGAGAACATGGAAATAAAAAAAAAGAAACATGAGAATAGTTTTTGAAAATAAAGTTATCTCTGTAAATGTAAAGCTACTCTAAAAAGTGTATATATTTTCTTTTATGGTTTTAAAAGGAAAGAGTTATTTATTTTCATCTTGAGAAGACAAAGAATGAAACCCTTTAAAAAAATCTAACCTTCCTTTATTTACATTCAAGTAGCAATAACAACAAAAATAGGTTGTCTTCTGTACTACATCAGCAGTTGACATGTTAACATTACATATATGTATAAAGAACTTCACAGATATTTGTGGATGGAAAGGAAGAGGAGTATAGACAGAAGCAGAGCAGAGAGAAGATAATTAAGAGTCATTCAAGCACACAACTGTCACATTTTAACAAACTAAAGAGGGGTGACTTACTGGAAAGGGAAAATTCCACTTTCTGCAAGCATAGATTAGCTAGCATTTTCTGTTCATCTTAGAATCCATGCTATCTCACAGATGAACCTGTACCCTATATCCATCCTTGCGGCTGCCCTCCATATTTCTTCTTCACAGGTTTTGGCCTTTTGGACATAAAGATCTTGCCATTCATACCATTTTTTTTTTGTTCTTTCCTAGTCAAGACGAGCAAACTGTGAATCCATTTCCCACAAGGGTCATCCTTCCTTCTACCAGAGACCCAGTGCTCATCATTTTCCCTTTCCATTGACTCTTCTGTCTCTTCTCCTCTTTCTACAAACTCAAATCCACGATTTAGGTCTCATTCAGGCCACTCCTCCTTTTGGGAAACTTGTCTAGACTATAGATTCTATTTAATGCTCCTAGGCTGTCACAGTACATGTTTCAGTTATCATTGTTGCCAATGTTAACTTATTTGTGTGATTTCTTCATTTTAATTGACCTCTCTCAGATACATTAAATCTCTAAATGGACAATCTAATCACTCTTTTTTCTTTCCACTTTCTAGTAATTTTGCATTACCTAACATCATGCTTCAAAACAAGTTGGATCTGAAGATGTTTTTTGTGTGTGTGGGCATCACTGCCTCTGGTGGTCTTGGGCACTACCCAGTGCCACTCCTGAGAGCCACTGCTGGATTATGAACCGCCAAGCCCGCGGGCTGCAGTTCCACACTCAACCACTTACGCCACTCAGCCCCCTGAAGATGTTTTGAGTGAATAAATAGATGAAGGTCTAAGACATGGCTTTCTGTAATAAATAAGGTTGTTATGAACTGAAGCTCCCAGAATATCAGCTGACAACAACTAGGTGGGGACTATGTGGAGTAGTAAAGTGTTTGTAAATGCCACTCTGTTAGGAGTTGAATGTGTATCCAATGTACCTCGCTTAATGTACATGACAATATCTGTATTGTCTATGAGAGTACTTGTGTATGGAAAAAGACTAGTATCTTTCTTGAGAGAAGTCATGTTAGTATAAGCAAGTATTTCCTAAAATCAAAATATAGCTCATTACCTTGAGTCTTCAGGCTAACTATTCCCAGTTATCATGGAAAATGATTATCAGGTTCCTTTATCCTCCTTCATCTAGTTAATTTGACTTACAGTGACCCTTTCAAACCTATGCAGACAACAAAAATGTCTCCTGATTGTTTCAGAGACTGGGGGCAGGCAGCCTGATCTTTAGCCCATAAAGCAGCTGATGACTTTGTACCACAAACCTTGAAGCTAGTTGCCCAAGGCTTAAAATGCACTGTGTCATGTAGATTCCTGTAAATTTACTTTAGAGATGTTTCCCTTCCACTACAATGTATAATTAGGCTGAAACGATGGGATTAGTGTCCTGACAAATTGCAGATATAATACTGATCCAGAATATTTTACACTAGGCACAATGACATTGCTTGACCCTCCTAAATTTAATACACCTATATTTCTACCTTTGTATGATTCAGAAATTGTTCATTTGAATAGAGTCCTGTTCTCAGTGATGGTCTTTTCATTTTGGTGTTCAGATGGAAAAATTCATTCTAAAAATACATTGCATTTTATCCCATTAATAATGCATATTGTAAGGGAGAGTCTTTGGCTGCCAGGTGTATAGTACAGTTGACCTTATAGGTCATTTTAATCTCCTATTTCTATAATTCTATGAACCTGCTTTGATAATATCAGCACTGGCTCACCCAGTACTCTTAAGAGCTAAATAGTCATGGATTACAAATTTGATTCCTGCTTGGAAATATCAGTCAGCATAACACTGCTGGAATGAATAGAGGTGGGTGGCCATTTAAACTCCTTAGCAAGATTGAGGTAAACCTGGCAGAGTGACTGGGTTGTGCATTTGCTAATTAAGCTATAGTCACTAGGGGAAAAGAGCCATAAAGACAAAAAATGAATAATTCATCTGCAAATGTAGATGTATATATATATATGGATTTTGGCTTGGCTGAAGTATTATTTATAATATGAAAAAACTAAATATTCTATATGAATAAAGAAGTCATTTCTCAAACTGAGCTATGTTATGTGGTTTAAAGAGTCAAGCATATTATCCTTTGGGATGAGAAAAAAATTAAAAAATATTTCCACATTATGAAAAGCAATCTACAGAACACATTTTAATATAATTCCATGTACCCAAAGTTGTCACACTGTCTATTCTTATATTTGGAAATATTTGTATGTGAGTCTTAAAAATTCAAAAATTTTATTATTTGCCAACCAGAGGAAGAAGAAGAAATTTGAATGAAGATAATGCTACTTAGTCATTTTTTTTTTTTTAGGCATTACTGCCCTCAGGTGGTGGGAGTAGGAGGCCTAGCCTTTGCTCCTCGGAGCCGGAATTGAACCTCCATCCCAGTGGGCCGCAGTCCCACGTACAACCACTACGCCACTGGGGCTCAGCCCTTAGTCATTTTTTATATTTTGGAATGCTCCTAAATGTTATAATGGAGCAGATTCTTATATCATTTTTCCAACACAAATGTGTTAAATAAATGCAAACAATAGTGCATGCTCACTAGTTTAGAAAATGATAAATTTGCCAATGGAAAAATATAAAGAACAAAGATCAAATTTGAGAAAGTGTTAGATCTTAAGCATAGATTCATTCTTTTATAATATACATTTCTACATTAGTTAAGTCAGAATAGTAACATCTCCATCCCAAGTGTCATCTTTGAGTGGCACCAATGGTTGGTTAAATGCTACAAACTGAATTCTTAGCCGTTCAAATGCAGAGGCACCTTGGAGAATGAGCCTAATAATTTACTTCCAAAAGGTCACCTCCTTGAAATTCCTACTGAGCAATTCTATCTTTTTAAAAAAATTCCTTTTTTTGGGGGGGGGGGGCATCACTGCCTCTGGTGGTCGTGGGTGCTACCCAGTGCTGCTCCACAGAGCCACAGCTGGATTTGAACTGCCAAGCCTGCGGGCCACAGTCCCGCGCTCAACCACTTATGCCACCGGGTCTCAGCCCGAGCAATTGTATCTTGCATGCATTGAGTTGCCACGAATTGAAATTGACCTAAGGGAATAAAAAACTCCAGCTTTTTCATCCCAAGTACAACGTTAAGTATGGAGTAAAAAGATCCTCAAAGATTACCTATTTGCTTTTTTTCTCTCTCCTACCTGCTCATGCGCTTAAAAATGCAAAAGAAAGATGGTTTTTCACAGACTTTTTCAGTGTACCCTCTCCTGGCTAGTTCCACGTACCAAGTCATTCTGCAATTGTTGATCCCTTGCCTCAGGGAGCAATGACAAAACATAAAAAGTGCCATAAGGTCGATGCTGACTCATGACCACCATATAGACAGAGTAGACCTGCTCCTTGAGTGTTTAAGACTGTAAATGTTCACCAGCATAGAAATCCCTGGTTTTCTCCCTCAGAGAGATTAGTGGTTTGAAACTACTGATCTTGAAGAGCACAACCAAATGTGTAACCAATATACCAGGAAGGCTTCTCAAATACTGACAGCATAAAAATAAAGTGTAGCCATATTAGCTCCCAAGATAGAGGACAGCTACCTCATTATCCAACTACCGAACCATGAAGACTGATAAACCAGGTCAAGTAGGCACATAACCTTAACCATCACAACCAGAATTACTCTCCCTTCGTATTAGACTTTGATAGAGGAGAGGGAAGCTCCCAAAGCTATCTTTGTCAAACTTATGTATTTACATATTTTACAAAGCCATCCTATCTCCTTCAAAGTACTCTCCGTTACACTTAATAACATTTGACAAATCTGCAATTCCATTCTTGAAAACATTTTTCAAACTCATCTGGATGGCTGAGACCACCACCCTAGTTTTTTCTTCACCTCTTGCCATCATCAAATGGTTGTCTTTTCATGACCCTCATCATTGACAGAAAGAGAAAGAAGTCACATGGAGTGAGGTCAGGTGAGTAAGGTACATGGGACAAGAGACGCATGATGTCTTTTTTTACCCAAAGCTGGCACACTGAGATGGCTGCCGGATGAGGTGCAATGAAGCTGTAGTGACAAAAGCTGTTCCCTGTCTACTGGAAATCATGCTTTTTTTTTTTTTTGTGGCACTGCTATACAATCTTTTCAGAATCTTTAACTAGAAAGATTCATTACCAGTCTCACCTGGTGGAACAAACTCCAAATGTACTATGAGTCATCATTTTCACCTCTTAGGGAGGTTGATGGGTTTTCAGAAGGAGGTTTCTTATCTGTGACAGTCATGTGCTTATGTTAATTTTATGATTGAAATATAGGGGTGGAGTCTAGCCTGTTAATCTGGAGATAGCCATTGAGTAGCCGATGAGGCCTCTATGTGGGCATGGCTTTCACCTGAGACTCCAGGGAAATCTCATGATATTTCCCTCATGAAGATGAAAAGCTATCTTACCCAGTTGTTGGGAGTTAGTTTCAGAGACACTTAATCATGGAAAAGACAAGACGCAGCCTCCGAGAAGTTGGGGGAGCCAGCGGAGAGACCACTTGGCTTTGCCCGATGAAGACAGACCTCTGAAGCTGGAGTGGCATGCTGTTGATGAACCTGAGCCCTGGAAGCGAGGAGCCATGGGGAGACCCCTGCCAGCACCAGAATTCTGCACCCACTGACCTTTGACTTCCTGAGTCGGAAGCAGACTTTATAGACTGACTTCGGGCATATGGGTTAATACTGGACTTATGACTTTGCACTGGACTGGATTGGGATGCCTTCTTAGAGTCACATATCTTTTGTATATAAACCCTTTCCTTATACCTGTATGCATGTCTCTGAAATTTGTTCCTCTAGTCTATTCGGATTGACACATTATCAATCGACATTTCACCTTATTTTGAAATGATAAAACCATTTGTACATTTCAGTTTTCCCCACAGCTTCAGTGACACAATTGGTGAGCACGCAGTACTTACACATTTGCGTTTTTCTCATAGCATTGTCTGTTTAAGATGCGTTCAGCATCATAAGTTTCTGTGGCACTTTTCCTGAACAAGAAACAAAATTTCGCAGCCTCATGCTATTCGCTCAATCAGCCATGACAAAAAACTGAAAAACACAATGAGGACTTGATCCAAGGATTCCAGTAGAAAGAAAATGTTGTGAAAAAGATGAGAGCAACAAATGTACACGTGTGCTTGACCCAGTCATAAGTATTATACAAATCCCCAATAAAATGACAAAAAGCACCAAACAAAACAAAAACAACAATGACAGCAAAAACGAGGTTCTAGTGAGAATGTTTTTATGGAAAAAACTCTCTGTGACTAGAGAGCACCTTCTCAGGTAATGCCAGTGGGCTCACTAACTCAGAGTGAGTTGCTAACTACTTACCTAATAGGAAAAATGCACATTATGAAAGCTCCCCTCTGCCTAGTGCAATCCTGAGTTTTGGGGTATCCTCTCATATATCATTAGTGCACAAATCATCAAGTGGTAGGCCTTTTTTGCTATTGTCATACATGCAAAATGTCAGACAGTGTAAGAGTTGATGAGTGAGAATGAAGAGGATAGTTCTGGGAATTGAAAACTAATGAAAAGAGGGATAAAACAGAGCAAGCTTGTGGGGCAACAACAGACATAAAGGCCTAGGTACCTCACTACTTAAAAATAGAGTAAATCATTTAGTTCATAGTTATAGACTGGCAATGAAATTCTGTAAAAGGAAGAAAGGATGTTGTGCAGATGAACTCTAAAAGTAGGCAGTACTTGGGCTCAACCTGACGGGAGAAAGAGACTCCTTATAAGTAGCTCTGAGGGACCAAAAAAAAAAGTTCTGGAGCCAATCTTAGAGACATCAGTTATAGGAGTTGGCTGACAGCACAAGCATAGTTTGGCACGTTCACTTCCCTACCATCCCACTCCTGCTGGGCTCACTGAGGAGTTGGATAGAGTCCTAAAGCAAGCACTGCAACATGACAACAAGCACTGCAAAAATGAACCAAGCAAATAACAAAGGCCCTTCACCACACTAGTGAGTACCAAACACATATGAGTGTTTGCCATTTATTAATCCAAGCATTGCAAAGGGCAAATTTCAGGTGTCTGAAAAACAAATGAGAAATGCCCTTAGACAACACAAAACAATCCTCAGTGGTTAGCTATTTGGGGCCCTTGGAGAAAATAGCTACAATTAGGGTTACAAATATTGTCATAGTTATTGCACTCCATAGTGTTTTTGTTGACAATTGGGCTACCATAATTTTTGATGTGAGAAATCAAGCAGACTATGCAGCATGTGGAGAAATAGCAACATCTTCATCTGTCCCCTGCCATGGAAAATCACTCTGTCCAATACCAGTGTCGGGATGTGTCTATCTGATTGAAAGAACCAGCCTAGGCTAGGAGTGGTCCCTTTTCCTGACTGTCAAACTAATTGTTCTCTCTATTGGCCAATTTTCTAACAGGTTTACCTCTGTAACCTTTGTATGTTGCCTGTATTCTAGTCCATCTTCGGATTTCTTTGCCTTGAGATGATCTTTTATTATAAGATTTATTGTCATTTCAGACTTGGTCTGCCAAGCTCCAATGATCAAGCCTAATGGTGAGATGGTAAGGACCCTTTGGAGAGCACGGGGGTGGGGGGTGTTTAGGGATAACAGCCATGAATAGCTGCATTTCCACTAAGCTGCCATTCCCAGTGGAATCTCAAGCCCCTCCTGAGGACACCCCTCCTCACAAAGTCAGACAAGACCACATCCAGAGGTATTGTGTACTCACAGCCAAGGGGATACACTAGCTGCAACTTAGTCCGTGTCAGGTACCTATCATCATAAGTGCAGGTAGGTTCAGTGAGCTATTGCTTCAAAGCGGTTTGCTAACTGGTATAGTAAGAGGGCCCACAATGGCGCCCTTAGGGTGGATACCCTTCTGTGCAGGACTCCTGCCCCAGTTAGTGATTCTCCACTAATGCACATAGACTAATGCTATGCAAGTTGGCTCAAGGTCATTTTTCGAGCATCTGGGCCACCAAGAGGGATTCTTGGATTGTCCCTCATTTTGGAAAAAATGCCTATTTTTAAAGAGTATATATACATATATATCCTCATAGAATTATACATAAATGTATATATCTATTAAAATCTATCTTCTCATTGCTAAATTTTTGTGTCTAAGTCATATATCTGTATATGCATGTATGTATATGAAAATATTATTTTTAACTCCATTTCCCATGTACATTCTGAAATCTCCTGGTCTCTGTGTGTAGCCTAATTGTGCAATGGTTAAATATTCAGCTGTGAACCCAATGGGCAACAGTTTGAATTCAAGCTGCCTGGTGAGAAAAGATGCAGAGGTCTGCTTCCCTGAAGATTTACAACATAGGAAATCTCATGAGCAGGTCTACTCTGTCCATATTACTGCTTTGAGTCATGCTATTCAGAAGAGAGAGTTGTTGGAAGGAAAAGGTTAGTGAGTTACTGGTGTCCATTTTGGCTTTGCTTTTGCCTTGTAAAGAATCTCGGATGAAAGCTATATGGGAAAATCCAATGAATAAATTGGATGTACTCCCTAGTCATTTATCTTCAGCCTGCAGCCCATCAAACTAGTACTGAGATGCTGATACTGCTCATGCCCAGAATATAATTCATTGGCCTCACTGCACAGCGTGTGCTTTCCATAGAAAGCATGTGAAGAGTAGGATATCGAGGAGGTCAGTAAGCTCATAGTCACAGAGGCCTTCTCTTTAAGACCACTGATGAAGTTCAGGACCCTCATGGAAAGCTTATGTGTGTTTCCTTGGTGCAGCATCTTATGACTGACACTATTCAGACTAAATTATCACAAAGTGAGTAAGATTGTCATTTAAAAATTGAATCAATATATCCCCATGGCTAGATCTTTATTTCAAATATATGTATCTGAATAGATACATGTGAATAAATATATTCACATAAATATATGTGTGTAAATGTATCTAAGCATATGCTCACATACACATATGTATATAATTTTTATTTACAGATAAAGCCTAAATTGACATTCTTTGTCATACTATGCTCGTCTTTATTTTCCATCTAGAGGAGGGAGAATCCTCAGCGCTTCCACTGTGGAGTCCTGGGAGAGCAATCCTTCAGAGTTCAACTGCTGACTAAACATCTGCAATTTGAAAAGACAAGTGACTCCTTGCAATATGTTTCCATAAAGATTGCAGTCTAGACAGGTGGCAAACTCAGCCCAGGGATATGTATGGCAGCCAACTAAAAAGGGGGGGGGGGCGGAAGAGACAGGGATAATGGGGGGAACAGGGCACTAATCCACACAAGGAAAGGGCGTTGTTTCTACCTCCACAGAAGAGGGGGAGAGGGACTACACTGCAACCCAGTGTGACAAGACATAAATGCAACATAGAGACATGAAGGAGGGAACTAAGAGAGATTTTCTGGGTCAACCCACAATCCCAGCTACATGAGCATGCCTCACTGCCACCCACCCCCCACCCCAGAGGAATGCCCTTCAGGGGACAGCACTGAAGGTACAGCTCAGGAACTGGGGCACATCTGATCAGGAGCAAACGAAGAGAAGGAGTGGAACACACCCTGGCCTACCAAGTCCGGAGGACAGGACTGGCCCCACCAGGAGGCACCATGATGTCTCTCACTGACAGTTAGTGTTAAGTGGGACAGGACTGGGGACACAGTGAGGGAAATGTGTCTGATCTGACCCCACCACATCAGGGTGAAGCACTAAGGACATACAGAGGAATAGCAAGGGGAGCAAAGCAATAAAGTCCTCAAAGAATGACAAAGGTGGATTTGGCGACCATGGCATGGCACCATAGCAGATTCAACAGGAAAACAATCATAAAGGTCAACGGGCAGAACTAGAACTGTTTGAGGACTTTTCAGTTTTTGCTGCTGATTATTTATTTACTTTGTGTTGTATTAACTGTTCTTGACTTATTTTTGTTATGTTTTTGCTTTGTGTTGTTTTTGCATATATTATTGTCTATGCATGTCTATCTGGACAAGATAGGCAGGGTGAATAATCTACAGGAGAGAACAATGGTGTGGCTGGTTCTGGGGGGACATGGGAGATGGGGATCTGGGAGAGGGGGAGGAGGTGAGTGCCAATAAGCCTGGGGACTAGGAAAGAAGTGATCTAAAATTGGTCGTGAGGAAGGCATAGGATGCCTGGGCTGGGGAGGGCTCAAAGAAGCCAAATTAGGTGAAAGGAATTACCAAAACTTGAATGAAAACCGAACATGATAGTGGGACAAGAGGAAAGCAAATGGAAAAACAGGAAAGAACAAGGAGGAAAGGACATTTATCAAGGTCTAAATATAGGCATGTATATATGTAAATACATTTATATATAATGATAAGGGAATAGAACTATGTACATATATTTATTTATAAAGTATTATAGCAGCAGATGGACATTGGACCTCTACTCAAGTACTTACTAAAAATGAGAATACTTTGTTCTATTAACATGGCACTCTTCAATATTCACCTTCCCTGACATGATCCCTGAAGACAAAGTGGGGGTATAAGCAAATGTGGTGAAGAAAGCTGATGATTCCTGGCTATCAAAAGATATAGTGTCTCGGGTCTTATAAACCTGAAAATAAAGAAGTGGTCATGTAGCTGAGAAGCAGCAAAATTCACATGGAAGAAGCACACCAACCTGTGTGATCATGAGGTGTCAGGGATCAGGTATCAGGCTTCAGTGACACACAAAAAAACAAAAAAATCATATTAATGGGAATGAGGGCAGGGTTACAATGGAGACTTAAAACACATTAGTAGTCAATTGCACAACCCCCCCTCCTCAGAAGTGTCACAGGGAGGAGATGAGCCAGATGAGTTAATCAGGGTGTAGTAAAGCATCGATGAAGCACATAGCCTTCTTCTAGTTCTTTAATGTTTCCCCCCAACCTCTCCCTGTTATCATGACCCCAATTCTATTATACAAATCTGGCTAGACCAGACTGTGTATACTGGCATGGATAAGAACTCCCAACACAGGGAATCCAGAACAGATATAAATCTCAGGACTAAGAAGAGACTAAGAAGTTATACTAGAAGGGTAAAGGAAGAGGGGAGGAAAACTGGGGAAGCAATCACAAAAATCCATGTCTGGCTCCCCTTCTAAGGGGATGGACAGTAGAAAAGGGGATGAAAGAAAACAGCTGTCAGCGTAAGAAGTGAAAAAAAGAGAACAATTTACACATTATCAAGGAGGCATGGGAGAAGGAGGGTGGGGGAAGGAGGGAAACAAACAAAGCGAGGAACTAACAGAAAGAAAATGTTTTGAAAAAGATGATGACAGCCTATGTAAGGATGTATTTGGCACAATGCACATATGGATGGTCTGTAATAAGAGCCAAAATTAAAAATCCAAAAGCTTATATCCTAGGAAATCCCACATGACAAGTCTTCTCTGTTCTGTGAGGTTGCTCTACGTGGGAATGATATGATGGAGCACAGCAACAACAATGCTCTCTGCTGGGAAAGAGCATTGAGTTTAAACTTTTAGCTACTTTTGTCCAAATAAGTAATAAAATTGATAAAATATATGTAACTATAGATTCAGAGATAGGCTTAACAGGAAGATGAGAATGCCTCAATGATAGAATGGAAAGCAATGAGAGATGTTATGTAATTGCCTCATTTTACTGCCTGAAGACCATTTGGGGGGCTTAGATTAGCAATTGGGGATCAAAATATATCTGAATAGTCTCAACGAATCAATGCTTTCAGGAGAAAGAATTCTGAGTTCTATAAGTAAGATATGAGTTAGAAGATGTAGGACATATTACCAGAAAGAAAGGAGAGAGGGACACAGACAGGACCTTGAAGATGGGCAAAGTTGTCTTTCAGTCCTCAACTGCATATGCATATGAGGAGCACAACCAAGATCAGAGAAAAACTACCTTAATGGAACATGAAACTGGACTGAATTTAAAATGAACAGGGACAGAGTAGGGAAACTGAAATTCTCTCCCATTGTTGCTTGTATGAGCCACTGTAAAAAAAATTCAATGAGAAGTATGTTTAACCAAATGGTGTAGGTCTTCTTTGTGGTTTGGGATAGTTGGGCTTTTGTCTCAAAGTAAACTCCATAATGATCAACACTCTAAAGAAGGCTGGTGCAGGAGACTCACCCAACACAACACATCGTTTGATCTCCTGAGTGTTACTTCTACAGCACTGATCATGGATTCAAGCAAGACATACTCCTGGATGACTTCAAACTTTTCTCCCTTTATCATGATGTTAACTATTTTTGCAGTGGTTAAGATTTCGGTTGTCTTTATGTTGGGTTGTAATCCATGCTGAAGACTATAATCCTTGATCTTCATCAGCAAGTACTTCATGTTTTCCTCAATTTTAGCAAGCAAGACTGTGTAATCAGCATGCCTCAGGTAATTATCAAGTCTCTATTAAAAGTTGATTCCACATTCTTCATATAAAACAGCTTTTCTGATTACTTGTTTGGCATTAAAATTGAATGTGTTTTCAGAGAGGATTTTAAACGATCAGTATACCCTTTTTTATGTTTTCACAACTGGCTTTTGATCCATGTGTAAGGCATGCATGAACACAATAAAGTTTTTTGAAATTCTAATTCTTCTCAAGACTATCAATAGTTTGTTATGAACCACGCAGTCAAATACCTTGCACAATCAAAAGCGCAAGTAAACAAATTCTCATATCCTCTGCATTTAGCCAAGATTCATTTGACATCAGCACTGATAACCCCCTTTCACGTGCTTTTCAAAATCTGGCCTAATCTCCTGCAGTACCCTGTCACTATATTGCTCCAACTGTGGCTGGATGATCTGCAGTAAAATTGTACTTGCATGTGACATCAATGATATTGTTCTATAACTCGTGAATTCTTTTGGCTTACCTTTCTTTGGAATTTGAACAAATATGGATCTCTTCCAGTCAGTTGCCCAAGTAGGAATCATCCCAATTCCCTTGTATAGTGATTGCAGTGTTTAGTCAGCTAGTTAAACATTTTCATTTGCATTACATTATTTCCTGGAGACTGGTTTTGACTACTGTGTTCAATGCCGCTAAACTATGGTCTATAATTGCTCATATTCTACATCCTGAAATGATTGAATGCCAACTAACTCTGTTAAGTATACTGACTATATTCTTTCAATCTTCTTTTGTTCCTACATCGTTCAATAATGCACACATAGAATCTTTCAATTTTGCAACTTGAGACCTGAAGTTTTTCTTGATTTCTTTTCAGTTTGAGCTATGTTTGGTGTGCTCTTCCATTTTGAATTTCTAACTCTAGGTCTTTTTACATATCAATATAATATTTTATCTTCTTGAGCTGTCCTTTAAAATTTTTCTGCTCAGCTCTTCGACATCATCCTTTCTTCCATTTATCTTAGTTACTCTATGATAAGCAGAAAACTTTTTAATCTCTTCTGATTCCTACTTACATTTTATCTTTTTTGTCTTTATAGCTACCTCTTGCTTTAATGGGGAATTATTTTCTTGATGTCCTCCCATAACCCACTGGATCTTCTGTCAGTGAGCACAACTCAACACATCTGTTCTTGAGATGATCTTGAAATTCAGGTGAAGTAGACTCAACGTCATATTTTTGCTCTCTCATATGTTTTACTTTTCTTCAATTTTCATCAGAATTTACTTGCAAGCATTTGTGTCAGCTCCTTTTCTGGTTACGCCTGCTGATACTGAACTTCTCCATTGACTCTTCCAAGATATGTAGTACATTTGATTTATATGTATTCAATCTAGATATATTCAAGTGGGCATTTATTTGGTCTGTTGTTGTGAAAGGGCTACTAATAATCTTTAAAATTTCCTTTGAATAAGTGTTTGGTAAAAAAAAGAAAAGAATAAAGTATTTGGTATTGAAAAATTCTGTCATCTGATCCCCAGCATCTTTTTTATTACCAAGTCCACATTCTCCAACAACTATTCTTTCCTGTTTGTTTCAATTTTTTGCATTCAAACAGCAATAATTATCAATGGATCTCATTTACATATTCGATCAATTTCTGTCTGAAGACATTGATAGAACTCTTCAATTTTTTAATCACTTGCTTTGTGGTTGGTCTATAAACTTGATTAATAGTTGTATTGATTGGATTTTCTTAAAGACAGATATGTTTAATCCTATTGAAGGTAATATTGTACTTCAAGATAGATCTTGCAAGGGCATTTTTGGCTATACATCTAAGGCCACTTACATTTATTATGTCATTCCTCATATAGGAAACCACATGATTTTCTGATACAAAATGGCCCTTATCAGTCTATTTCAGTTCACCAATGTCTAGGATATAGATCTCTATGAATTGCATTTGTTTTTGAAGATTACCTGTTCCCCAAGAATTTTACTTCAAAAGGTTAAACTTCCAACTATTAGTAGATTTCTATAGCTTCTTCATCCTTATTTCGAGTTGTACCCCACCAGCAAATGAAGATCCAGAAGTTTCCTTTCCCAGAAACTTTACTCCCATTCACATCACCATAATCAGCTCAACTTTAACCAAATAGCTACTTCTCAGTCACAATTCTGGTGTGTTCCAAACAAAGGGCACTATCGCTAGCAATGTTCTACTTTTTTTTTTCATTCTTCAGGCCTTCATGTCAGTGCTATATATTAAGTTTTCAGTGGCTACTTATTTTGCATTAGACAGCTGGTTGTTTTTCACAGTCTGTTTTTACTCTGGAAGTTCTGCTAAAACTTGTTAACTCTGGGTGACTATCCTGGCATTTAAAAGACCAGTGACCTGTCTTCCAGCAACACAGACACCACCACAGTATCTCAAACTGACAGACAAATGGTGAAATTCTACTAGAATATAATTGTCAAACAGATGGAAATCACAGTTGGCAAGTTGATACATATTTGGGGGGACACAATTCAATCCAGATCACATACTATCTTACCCATTATTACTTTTATTATTTTATTTCTTTAACCACTCTACAATGTAAGTGACATGAAGATCAGGGATATTATAATTCATGCCCTGTGATCTGTCAACTCTCTTGATTTCTTTCAGAGCCACTAAGTGATATAATTATGTGCTTACTTAAATAACTCAACTAAGGATATAGAGAATGGATTATGAGGAAGAGACCAAGTGTTAAAATATTAACAACATCTACTTAGGAAACCTAAGATGTCTCAATATGTACTCTATAACATCTATTTGATTGATGTCAAGTGATCATCTATTTCTGTGGATTAACAACAAATGGGTTATCTTTTAGTAGTTGCTAGAGTAAAACATATGAAAGATTAACTCTGGGTTTTTGTTTTTAATCCTTATTTTCCAACTACCAGAGAAAGAAGAAATTTACACATAATTTTTCTTCCTAAACACAATATTGTGGAGTTAACTTAGTCTAACCTTCTTCTGCCTGAATGTACTCCACCTGCTTGGCAGCATGAAACCTCCTAGCATATGCCAAGCAATTCTTCATTCTGATTCACGTGAGGGAAGACAAATGAAAATAATTAATATAACTCCTTAAAGTTGGATAGAGAGCACAATAGCACAGTGACCTCCCACAAATATTTTGTGGAATTATTATGCTGCATAAAACTGTTAAACTCATCTCTGAACTGTGTGGAACAATGCTACATAAGAATATATTGAATCAAGTACAGGAAAATCATTTCTAGTTCTCTCTCTCTCTCTCTCTCTCTGTTTCTCTCTCTCTCTTTGCTGAGATTGCTTAGGAAAAGAAATCTCTGTAGCAGGCTGAAAGGACAAGTGCAAAGCTAATAATCACACAAGATCAGGATTTGAACACTGTTCGCCCTAGGCCTATAGCCTTGGCCTTATGACTTTTGTCCCCTAAACCTCTTCAAGTTATAAGAAAACAAAGATGAAAAGTTCAGGGAATCAACATGTTTTGCCATTGCTCATAGTTATGGCATCAACTCTGACTCATGATGAATTTTTATGTGATACAATGAAACATTTCTCACCCATGACAGTGATATCTTCAAGATTGTTAATGTTAGGAGTCCATTGTTGATTTTCTCAGGATCCATTTATTATTTATGGGTTCAATTGTGAAGATTTTTGTTATTGTCATGCGTAGGTGTAAGCATTTCTGAAGGCTGTAGTCTCTAATCTTCATCAGTTAGTACTTCCAATCCTCTTTACTTTTCTTTGCAGATTGCAAGTTGTTCAAGAGGCCTCATTTAGTTTAGCTTCTCAGAATATTTTTTTAGCATACATACAATCAATGAAATGAGAGGATGCAACCAGCCTCATCCAATGTTTATCTGTAAAACATGCAAGGTGCTTTTGTTCTCTTTGAAAGACTGAATCTTGATCCATGTACAAGGTCTACGTGATCATAATTAAGCATAACATGCTTAATACATGCTGATAACATGTCCAAAATATTTGAGACAAAGTTTTGCTAACTTCACATATAAAAGAGCATTCTGGCTCTACTTCTTTCATAACAGATTTGTTTTTATCTTTGGGCAGTCTGCAAGACTTTCTTTATTCCTTGCAATAAAGATCCTGCAGGATTCATTATTTCAGCCCAGGAGTGAGTTTACTTCTAGATCTGAAGGGTGATTAAGGACTCTAGTCTTGGGTTCCATCAATCTCCTCACGATCCTCTTGCTCTTCCTCCTCCTCTTTCTTCTCAAAACCAATTACTAGTACTAAGTCTTGAATGGGGTAAGGACAAGGTAACTTTAGAAACGTTTCACCTGCATGAGGGAGATCATTCGTGGGAGGTCATCATGGTGTACCTGGCTTTGCTGTGAAACATAGCATCCTTTAAAAAGGATGTGGGAAGTCAGAGAAAATTGTCACATTAGCATAGTTGATAAGAACAATATTACAGATGTACTGGTAGGACTTCTAGTGTGGATCAGGGCTATGATTGTGATATGTAAATTATATAAGGCAGAGGGATTACAACGTTGGTTCAGGAGCTTCCCAGGCAACCAGGAATGGCTCTTGACTATTTTACCCCCAACAGAGTTATTTCCCTCAAAGACACACCCAGGTAAGCCTCCAGGAGGCTTATGTCCCTGTGGATTTGTCAGGGGAGTGGTAGAACTCTACTTTTTGATTCTGTTTGAGAGAGAGGGGGTTCACATCCCTTCTCAGTGAACAAAAGGGATTCATTGAAGGCTTGATCCATAGGGGTACTCTTTCACTTTCAATCATAGTATTCTGCAAACCAGGTATTCAGAATGTAGATTGTGATATAATTCCTTTTTCTGATCATACATGTTATTACTAACTTTTCTGGGCTCACTCAGATGGGTTTTTCTCCTTCCATGTGGAGTTAACTGGCACCTCACTTAGATGATTGCTTGCTTTAACCTTTAAGACTCTGAAGTCTATTCTTTCTTATAGGTTGACACCTCCTTATTTCTTCGCCATAGTTTTCTTTAGCATCCATATTTCCAGTTATCCCTTCATGAAGGCAAATATCATAAGAACTACTTGCTTTTCCATTAGGGCTTACAATTAAATGTGAGCTTAAAATTCATTCATGTATCGAAAATATATTATATCCCTGATCCACATAGGGACAACATTATCAGTTTTTTGGGAGATAATGCTATGTATCCTTCATGGGATATTTGGTAATTCTAAGAATATTATCACTAATATATCTACCTATAGAATTTAAAATACTAGTGATAAAAGGAAAATACACATGTATTTGGGGAACTTCTTAGCCTAAAATATATGGAACATTAATTTAAACAGATTAGAAATTTGGTGACTCAAAACGGCTTAAGAAAACAGAGGGTTAGACACAAATAAACATTTCAATAACACTTTAAGTCCAAAAAGGTATTTCAGTTCCTTGAACTTGCAAATAGATGTGTTTAAGGTATATTCTGGTTCATTTAATGGAGTTTTCAAATCACACATACTGCCCTACTCTTGTCATGAATTTAAATTGAAGTTCACTGAGCACCTTTGCAGAAATGCCTATTAATTTGTATGTCTGTAGAACAGTGATTTTTATGTGTGGCTTTTTTGCTGTCATTTTGCTGAGCTTGTGTGTGTGTGTGTGTGTGTGTGTGTGCATGCTATTTTACCACTTTCTTTGTTAGTCCTATGTTACTGTGGAGTTTTTTTGTTTTTCATTGTGATGATTTCTGGATCATGTTGAACTGTATACTGCTCTGAGGTTTGCTTCTTATTGAATATCTGTCCAAATTTTCCCCTTTGCTTTCATATCTTTATGAATTGCTTTAATTTTTCTTGCCTGGAAATAGCCTTATTTTTCTTCATGTCTTAGGGTTAGCTTGCTGGAATAAGATTATTGATGGGCAGTGTTTCAGGAATTTAGATATGTCTCTGAGTTCTTGCCTGGTTGGTTTCTGCTGAGAAACTTAAAGCTCAACCTTTGCTTTATAAGCTTTCTCTTATAAGTGACTGTTCTTTTCCCCTCTCAAGAATCTCCCCTATACCTTGAAATTGGGGACTTGAACTACAATATTTGTGATGTTTTTATTTCGGGTTCCAACTTTTTTTTTGGGGGGGGGGACTTGTTTTCTCAGCTTCTTGGGCAGTTATAATCTCATTTATGGTGTTAGTGAAGTTTTCTTCCATGCTTTTTTATACTATTTACTTTGTGTTTTCCCTCCTCTAGAATCCCGATTAGAAATAGATTATTATTGATAATGCCTCAAATAATTCTTAAGGTCTTAGGCTTTGTAAGCTCTTTTCTTCTTCTTTAATGAACTTGTCAATAAAGACTCCAAGTCTACTTCAATTTTAATTTTCCTTTTTTATTTTAATCTACTCAAACAACTATTGAGGTTTAAGCATAAGGAATCTTGTGGGATTTTTTGCTTTGGTTTTACTAACATATTACAGATATAATAGCTCAAGATATGAAGTCAACAACAATATTCCTTTAAACTCTAGTTTTCTTTTGTTTTCCTTTAACCCCCCCCCCCAGATTTCTTTTATCCTCCTTCACTCTTTTAAATGACTGTTTCTTTCATCAGTTGTAGCTGAAGTAATTATCTTCAAGCTAATTCATTCAGCTTTCCATTTATTTGATACTATTACCCTGCCTTTCTAACTATGTTGTCTCATTCTGTTATCAAATCATTTTCATTTTGGAATCATAAGTGATATATGGTTTATATCTTTTTCTCCTCTTGAAATAACTTGAATATTATTATTCTGAATTCTATTTCAATTAGTAGCAGGGTGTTTTTTCAGAATATTCCTTTGGACCTGGGTTGTGCTCAAGTGTTTGTACCTTTTTGTTTCATATTTGTTTACTTGTTTTTAGTGTATGTTTGTGTGTGCTGTGATGGTCTGTTCATTCTGTGACATCATGGTGCAGCTGTCCTTATAGGGAAGGCTGCTGAATTGTCAGAGAACTATTGACTCTGTGAGATGATGCTGAAAAACAAAATGAACCATGAAATCAAAAGAATGAGAACAGAGAAATAGGACAGAAAAATGAGAGGAAGGGGAGCTAGAGAAAGAGAAAGAAAATGAATAAAACATAGTTTACAAGAGAAAAGGGATGTTGATAATTACTGGGAAAATAGATGGGTTAGTGTATGAGCAGTGAGTTATTTAATGTGACTCTTCTAGCCAAAGTATTTACTGCTCACAAAACCACCTTTCCTGAACAGGGGTAGTAAGAAAGTAGGCAAAGGTATTGCGAAGATTCACCTGAAGGTACTTGTGTTTTCAAGCCCACATGTTGTTGATTGGTCATGAGTCACCTTGTGTTCGCACTTACACTACTTTATGCAGTTTGTATGCCTGGAAGTAATATATGTCTTCCGACAAGTCAACTGCCTGACACAGTTGGGTTTGAACTAATCAATCAGCAAATTATTAAATCCAGTTCAAGCCTAGAATACATCTCTTTATATTTATTCAATATGTATGCTGAGCGTGTAGTGCAAGAACCTGGACTATGTGAAGAAGAAGAGGGCATCAGCAGGTCTTATTAAAAATATTTGATATTCACGTGACATAGTGATGCTTACTGAAAGCAGGAATGGTGGCACTTTATGACAAAAGTTAATCTGAAGATTTCAGTGTGGATTAAAGCTCATTACAGAAAAGACCATTCTCACAACAGGACAAAGAGGTGCCATAACAGTGAGCTGAAAAAAAGATTAAGTTGCTAAGAGTTTCATTTTGCTTAGATCTACAATCAATGCTCATGGAAGCAGCAGACGCCAAATAAGACGTCTTGCTTTTCAACACACCATATAAACAGACAGACAAACATTATTGTGCTTCCTCTAAGAGAAAGAAATAGAAATAGCTTATGATCAAGCATATCTAATCTAGGAATGTCCTAGAGTGTTTACATGAGTAGACATGTCCATATTTATATTCATCTCAGCATTATTGGGGCAAGAAAATATTGCTATAATATCAATGTCACAATTGTTAAACAAAAGTATCAAAATATGATGCTATCCTCTATCTAAGTCAAAGCAGTTCTTAAGGCACTGTTTCTATCTCTCTAATACTTGTCCAAAGTGTTTTGTGTGCTTGGATTTATATTACATAATGGGAGTGGTGACATCTTCAAGAAACAAAAATAGTGTTTCTTTTCTTTTTTGAAAAACTTTTGGAAACAGAATGAATACTAAAAAGAAGTACTAAGGTTTTAAGGTGATTAAGTTAATGTTTTCTATTTAAAATCTCATATATCTGTATATTGTTTGGCTGAAAATTAGCCATGAGGGTGAATTCATCTCCAGAACTGAAGATAGTCTCAGATGTCCCATGAGTAAGTCTTGTCTTTTGAATATATTTTTGACTTTGATCCTTCTATTGTCATCTATCTCAGAGCAATTGGTAATGGTATTTGGTACGATGGTCCATTAGTCAGGCCATTGAACTAATTATTCCAATATGACTTAACTTTCATTTTGTCTTCTTTCTACTGAATAGAGGGAGACCAATAATTGAATTTTAGATTATCACTCATGAACATTTTAGGCCCAAATCACTACTGACCAAAATCAGTAGGAAATCTTTTTCTTTGTAGACTATGTTATGCCGATTGTCCCCCAAGAATGGTCACATGATTCCACAGAACATTCCCTTAGAGTGCTTGATTATGTATGAAAATAAGAACAATAGAAAAACCATTTTCTGTAGGCTGAGAGAATGCCAACGGAATCTGGAAAATGAGAAAAAGAATCTCAAATGTGTGCAGTCATGAGAACCATCTGAGCCAAAGAAGAAATATCAAGCTGTCAAAGTACATGGTCTGTATATATGTTGCAAGAGAATATTTCTACTTATATAGGAAGATTTATGAAGGTAACTAATGCTACAAAAAGGAAACACATAGAAAAATTGAAGACAATTTGAAAACTAAGAAAAAAATTTACAAAGAAATGAAATCTATAACAGTAGATAAACTGTGAGTAGCTATATATGTACTATAGCATGTTGAATATCATTTTCGCTAGTTGTCATCTAGTAGGTTCTATCTCAGAGAAACCTTATGCACCATAGAATAGAAATATTCCTACCCATATCCTGGGCTGTCCTCACAGTTCTTTCTATGCTTGAGCCTATTGTAGCAGTCATGTTGTCAATGCACATCCTTGAATGAATTAAATTTCAATGTAAACAAAACAGTTTATGTAAATACACTGAGAGAATAATAGTGAAGTCAATGGATTTTTGGAGGTGAGGAATATGTAAGGAAACTACATTATTAGTTTGAATATAAAAATTGAATGTATAATGCCAAGAATGGCAAAATGTTCAAGCAGAGGTATAAGATATTTATAAATGTGAGAGACTATGCAAAAAAGAAGTAATCTAGGAACCAGACTGCGAAAAGTGAGTACTAGGCATTTTTCTATATAAATATTATTTCATGAGTGCTGGTAGTGAACCTTCTTATAAGCCCAGCTTTATTCTTTGCTTTCAAGGATAAGTGGCAAAGAGAGAAAAATGTGGAGAAGAAAAGATGGGGAAGGAAAAGGAAAAGGAGGAAAAAATGATCCAAAGAGACAGTCTAGTGTTAAACCATTCAGAGAGTCCTGCCCGTGTTGCCCTCAATGATTTGTACAGACAATACATATCCTGAAATGCAAGGATTGAGCCTTCTCCCAAGTGAGGAAATTAGGGATTCAATTTACTTTCACAGGTCTATGATCATAAGTGTATACAAAGCAAAACTATATGGGCTGAAACATTTAATTTCCTTATTCAGGCATTCATGTGGATAGAAGAGAAGAGTGGCATGAATTAACAGGCAGAACAAATAAAAAAAACTTATTCATGTTTGAACATGATATAATTATAAGATGTGGAATCACTATGTATCTCACCCATGAATACATGCTTAATTCACATGAAGTGCTTTTCAAAACACCAAGTGTAAAAATTGGGTCCTAGAACAATCTCTGGAGATGAGACCCCCATATCAGTCATCTCGTAAGCTCCTCATTTTTTATGTCCAGGCAGGCATGCTTGAGAGTAACTTTTGTAGACTACTTCTTTAAAAAGTGTTGTCCCTATACTAGAGACATTAGCAGAAAGTCTTTGTCCAATCTGAAAAAGGACTAATACAAATGTTTATCACAATTAACTGCTTACTGAAAATCTGTAAGTCGGAGTCTGTGGCAGTCATGTGCTTATGTTAATTTTATAATTGAAATGTAGGAGTGGGGTCTGGCCTGTTAATCAGGAGAAAGCCATTGTGTAGCTGATGAGGCCTCTGTGTGGGCATGGCTTTCACCTGAGACTGCAGGGAAATCTCATGATATTTCCCTCATGAAGATGAGAAGCTATCTTCCCCAGTTGTTGGGAGTTAGTTTCAGAGATGATTAACCACACGCAACACAGGATGGCGGCGACTGGGAGGCTGGAGTAGCTGGTGGAGAGACCACACGGCTTTGCCTTGATGAAGACAGACCTCTGAAGCTGGAGTGGCATGCTGTTGATGGACCTGAGCCCTGGAAGCGAGGAGCCATGGGGAGACCCCTGCCAGTGCCAGAATTCTGCACCCACTGACCTGTGACTTCCTGAGTCAGAAGCAGACTTTATAGACTGATTTCGGGCATAGGGGTTATTATTGAACTTATAACTTTGCACTGGACTGGATTGGGATGCCTTCTTAGGGTCACATTTCTTTTGTATATAAACCCTTTCCTTATATCCATATGCGTGGCTTTGAAATTTGTTCCTCTAGTCTATCCAGACTAACACAGAGTCCATCAGAAAGTGACTTTGGAAAAATAAAACAAAACAAAAACTTATTGGACTGAAATTCATCTTTGACGCCCACAGAGCCTGTGTGACTTGGTTCCAACTTGACAATAGAAATTTTATTTTTTCTTTTTTACCTCAAATAGACTGAGAGCACAGCTTCCTGCATAAGAAATTGCAATCCTAATCTTAGGACCTTTGGAGTGTTTCCAAAGCAACTTAAAGTTTGAGCGTCCCTGCTGTAGGGCTCATGATATGAAATGTATGGATCTATAACTACGGTTACCAACTACCTAGGTTCACCTATGGCATTTAGCACTTAAACTATCCAGTGGATGTCTATCTTCCTAATGCCTTGATCCTTTAATCCTGTTCCTTATGTTGTGTGGACCCTCCCCTGGACCATACAATTATTTTTGCTGCTATTTCATCACTATAATTTGCTACTATTAAAAATTGGGTGACCCCTGTGAAAGGGTGGTTTGACCCCCAAAGGAGTCAGCACCCACAGTTAGAGAATCGCTGAAGCTAACCAGGTTAGCTAGCCAACCTTTCCTCAGTAGCAGCATCATTTTGATGCTAGTTATAAATGAAAAAAATCCATCCTTGTCTCAGTTCTTCAGAGTAAAAATCCACATCTTAAAAGCATTTTCAGATATTTGTGTGTACTTTGCAGCTTGAGAACAACTGAACTGTTATGATTCTAGAGTGGAAATGGTTCCCTAGCCTGGGTGCACAGTCAAATAATCTACAGAATTTTGCTAAAACAGTGACCTTCGGACATTAGCTAAGACTGAATCAGGCTCTCTGATGATTGATCCCCGACATGCATGGTTGCAGGACATGTCAACTAGACACCGTTAGGTAAAGGTAGGGGTGTAGCTCAACCTCCCCATCACGCCACAGCCTGAGAACACCTTCTCAGGCATGTGGCCTTTTTTACAGAAGAGGGTCGCAAAGCAGAGCTAAGTGAACATGCTTCCTGAACTGTCATCTGGATCATGGGTCTGGTTTATCTTTTCCAACATTCTCCTCTTCTGTCATTTGTGGATATCCAGAGACATCAGGAGATTGCCAAGCTCAGATTCATTTGCCTCTGCATCACCAATCTGTGACCCTCTTGCTTTTTCATCCTGCTTCCTGGTCATCAGTTTCCACAATTACATTAGTCAGGGGAAGTCTAAGACTTACCTCTAATTTACAGACCCAACCCACACTGCATCCACCAGTATGTGGCCCTCTTGCTTCATTCTCTGCTTCCTGATACTCAGCCTCTACAGCAAAGGAATCAGGCTAACATCTGACCTATGAACTCAAATTGAAGTGGACTTAACTGCTGCTCCAATTGTGTAAGTCATTTAAACTTTTAGACAAATAATCTACTTTTCTCCCATAATAAAGGGGCAAAAATCACAAGCATTTCTTGAATACCTCCTCAGATGGTAGATGCTATGACAGTCTGTAGACACTGAGATGAATAAGATGCAAGCTTTGACGTAACTTAATCATAATCTATTAACAAAGACATCTCCTGCTCTGTATGATGAATCATGGAAGGGAACGAAATAGCTATTAGTAATATAGCAAAGCCTTCTTACATGCATGATTTTGCCTTTCCACTTCTGCTATCAAATGTTGAAGAAATTGAAATATTTGAGGTTTAGAATTCTAAGAGTAATCAGTCTTATTCTGTTACTTCAAATAAGTGCAGTGAAAAAGATCTAAATTTGTGTTCATGGGAAAAAGGGCAAGCACCTACGAAATTCCATGTTTTCAGAATAAAACACCCTTATAGTTTAGACTATAAGCCATTGTTCTTTACCTGTAGTCAGTAGATCACATGGGGAAATTTCCCCCCCAATGATTTTATTGGGGGCTCTTACAGCTCTTATAATATTCAACACATCATTTGTATCAAGCATATTTGTACAAATGTTGCCTTATTCATTTCCAAATATTTTCTACTTGAGCCCTTGATAAACTCATTTTTACCCCTTCCTTTTTTAAATTAATCATTTTATTGGGGGCTTATACAACTCCCACCATGATCCATACATACGTTGATTGTATGCAGGTCACATTTGCACACTTATTGCTATCATCACTCTCAAAACATCCTCCCTTCACTTAGGGCCCCAATACCAGCTCCCCATATCTCCATTACCACCCCCATCCTTGAACTTTTGATAATTTGCAGATTGTTATTACTTTTTTGTATCAAACACTGTCCATTGTGTCCCTTCACTCACTTCCTCATCCTTCGTGCTCCAGAAAGGAGGCTGCATATAGATCCCTGAAATTGATTTCCCCTTTCTATTTCACCATCCCTTCATCCTCCTGGTATCACCACTCCTCCTACTAGATCTGAGGGATCATCTATCCTAAATTCCCCGTGTTTCCAACTCCAGTGTACATCCCCTGGTCTAGCTGGATTTGTCTGGTATAATAGGGATCATGATAGTGGGTGGGAGGAAGCATTTGAGAACTAGATAAAAGTTGCATATTTCATTGTTACTATGGTGTACCTTAACTGGCTCATCAACTCCCTTCAACCCCTCTGTAAGAGAATGTCACTTCACGTATTGATGGGCTTGGAGTTCCCAATATGTACTCTCCATCACTTATAATGATATAATTTTAGTTCTTTGATGCCTGACATTGGATCCCTTCAACACCTTGTGGTCACACAAGCTGGTGTGCTTCTTCCATGTGGGCTTTGTTGCTTCTAAGCTGGATGGCCACTTGTTTACCCAAGCCTTTAAGACCCCAGATGCTATATCTTTTGATACTCAGGCACCATCAGCTTTCTTCACCACATTTGCTTATGCACACATTTGTTTCCAGTGATCTTGTCTGGAAGGTGAGCATCATGGAATGCCAATTTAATGGAACAAAATGTTCTTGCACTGAGGAAGTACTTGAGTGGAGGTCCAATGCCCATATGCTGTCCTACTCCTAACCCTATAAGTATATGCTTATACTTAGACCAGTGTCACATATAAATATATGCACTTATGTACATGTCTGTATTTAAATCTCTATAAATACTCTTTACCCCCCAGTTCTTTCCTCATTTCCTTTTGCTTTCCTCCTGCCCCACCACTATCATGTTCAGCCTCCAATTGGGTTTCAATACTTTCTCTCTGTTACATTACTCTTGATCAATCCCTTGTGGACTTCTCACAGCCACCTTGTCTCACACCCACCATGGATTTTGAATCAAGTGTTAGTCCCTTATCCTTGGGCTCGTCAACACCACCTCCTTTCCCCATCCTTCCATTCTCCCATGTCCTACCCCAAAACCATCAGTCCAGTTGCTTTCACTTCCAAACTGTTCATCCAGCCTATCTTCTCTAGATAGACCTGCAGAGACAACAATATGTACCAAAAAAAAGGGGGGGCATCCTAAAATCAAGCAATCAAAGAAAATAAAACAATAATGACAACAAAAATCCCCAATATCCAATATATGTAAAAATGAAAATCATAACAATATAAAAACCATAATTAGTTCAAGGTCTTTTCGTTGACATCTGGGAGTATCCCCTGGTTGATTCGGATAGGGTGCTCCACCCTGGAGTTTTGGCAGTATTTTTAAGAAATAAATATATTATCAAGAAATATACCAATCAGAAGTTAGTCATTGACTGTAAATTAGCTTCTCTCCTAAGCAGTTAATTAAAATGTAATTTTATTCCCTTCTTAGGTAGAATGATTTCCCTATAAAGAACAGAATGGAAGATTTTAAGACCAGGGATTTGCAATCACTCCATTTAATCAAGCATTAGTATTCCCATTGACTACTAATCTTGAAGATACTGACTTGTGTATGCATGCCCGTGCATTGTGTATTCAAGTGTGCTACTGAAATGATTTATACTGACAGAACACTCAAGCTTCTTAGGTAAAAAAAAACTTTGTTTCACCTGGCAATGAAATTTTCTAACATGAATCTAAGAAAGAGTATTTAGTGGACTTCTTTGTGGTTGTAATCAGTGATTTTATTATTTTTCAAGAAGATACATGCATTTTTAATTATATGAATAACAAGAACATTTTAGCCTGCCAATACAAGACTTTTGAGTAATAAAAAGTGCTTCTCACCTAACCACCAAATTGCTGGTGATAGATAGAATTTTATTCTTTGGGAAAATAAATGGGGTTTTAATTGTAAATAACGTTTTTACCCCAAATCCCAAGTGTACAATTCAGTTTGAGAACTGGGTGGATTTCAGGGAGTGAATTCTTAGGACTTTTGTCAAGATTTTTTTTTTTAAGCTAAGAAGAATCAACTGACAGTCGAGTTTTAAATTCTTATGTTTTTGTCCTTTTGGAGTAAGTTGAAATAGAAATATGATGTAAAAATGCTTATCATAATGAGATATGACATGAATTTCTGTTTGCTTTTTCCTCCTGGAAGAGCTGTCTATGGCCAACATACTTGAATAATCATATTAATTTTTTCACAAACATATATCCATCAGGGCAGACTTTCTGTTTGACAAGTTATGAGAATGAATTTGCTGAACTTCATAGGACCTAAAGAAGAGCAGCACATGTTGCTATGGTCTTTGTAATTTATCTTTGAAGGGAAAAATAAATGTCTCCTGTAAACTATTCTCAAATACATGTGGAATGAGTCCAAAAACACAGATAGGAGACCCTCTGCTAATGGTGTCCCTCATCGGAATGATATGTCTTTATATTTGTCTTGTCGCCATCCTGTTTCAGACCTTTGTTCTCACTAAATTATGCTTGAGCTATGGGTCTTTTTTGTACCCTAAAACAGGTGTATGGGTCGGAGGTCAAGATTCAAAAGCTGTCTTTCTTAATGGAACCGCTCGTGGGCGAAGGAAATGGGTGCTTGTCCAACCTTTCCAAGGATTCTCAGCAACTCCGCAAAGGCACGTGCGATTGGAATTCGGAACCCGTGTTTCAGGACTTTCAAAAACTTGATTAATTCTTATTAAGTCTTGGTGTGTGTTTACCCAGCTCTGAGTGATTCATTCATTGTTTCTCTCCTGTTTGCCAGGGATTCTGTGACTTTTGAGTCTCCTGAAAGCGGCTTTCTGTTTCACCTCTAATTGTATGATTATTATTTGTGAAGGGAGCTCTAAATAAACCTTTGATGGGGAATGCAAACAATAATTACATATGTATACATATATTTCTAATAGGAGCTCTGGCGCCATCTTACTGCCGTCTAGTCATGCTGGCTCATAGCGTGCCACTGTGGGGGTTTCCCAGGACGCAACTGTTGGTGGGAGTTAAAAAGTCCCGTCTTTCTCTCACAGAGTTGCTGATGGTTTCAAATTCTCCACCATGCTGATCACAGCCCCACTCTTAACTACTCTTCCACGAGGCCTCCTTCTGGTGGTATAAAAACTCAAATCAAACTTATTGCCAGCGAATCAAACTATTCTTCTCATTTCTGCAATTAACCTGTCAACTCTCAAATTGAAAGCTTCTATTGAGAAACAAAAAAATAGTACTGGAAAAGCTAAACCCAATTTGAGATATGGGTTATGAAACAGAATAGCAGTAAAATTTCCTGTTAAGTTACCAAAATGGACCAGTTTGTCTCTTCATACATGAACATGCCTCTGTCCCTATTTATGTCCCTGTTTATACACAACATGAGGTTTTTACAGAATGTGTCTGCTACCGGTATCATCTCTATATAAACAAGTAGCTCATCGTACTGTTATTTCTAGTATTATATGTTACTTTCAAACATTTGATCTAATTTCTGTTTTATTGTTGATACTTCCATGGATGTTAAAATAAACTACATGTTAAAATAAATTATTTGTCCTTAGATGCTCTTTTTAACTTTCTAGTCTTAAAATAAAACAACAATAACAAAAAATGGTGCTAAAACTCTTTTGAACTTGCATGCTAGTCCAGAGAAACCAGTAGATCATTTTGCTCTGATCCTTGTGCCTTATTGAAAAATTCAGTCGATTTAAAGGGCCACACTACAAAGGAAAATCAGGGGTGTCCTTTGGGCTTAAGGCAGTTCATGTGGCTATCTTATCTGGCCTCCCAAGCCATACTCTCATGTTTCTGCTCAATTCACCTTATGTGCACATCATGAGGAGCTGATGCCAAGGGCTTAAGTAGAAAGCGAATGTTTTGAGAAGAGTGAGGGAACAAATATACAAATGTGCTTGATATACAATGGGTGCTGTAGAGTTGTATGAGCCCCCAGTAAAATGATCAGAAATAAAAAAACCGCAAAACTACTCTTCAGAGAACGCCTCACCTCAGCTGATGCTAGTTTTTCATTTAGTGGGGCACAAGACAAGACCAAATAGTTCCAGCCATTGTACAGTGGTCATTCTAATTTAATTGCAAGTAAAATTTTGCTTAAGATCATCAGCAAAGTTTGCGATAGTCAATGGAAAGGGAGTGACCAGAGGTTCCAGTTCGATTAAGAAGATGATGTGAGACAAGGGACATCATTGCTGATGTTAAATGGTTCTTGATGCAAAGCAGAGACTACCATAAAGATGTTGACTTGTGTTTATTTACTATGCCAGGGCATTTAACTGTGTGGATCATGCATTGTGCTCTTGGAAAACTTGAATGTGGCCTGAATAGCAGTTGTCTGAACAGAACAAGGGATAGCAGTATGGTTTAAACCCTTCCTGATTTTAAACAGGGTTGTATCATTTCACAGGGCTTAATTGTGTACTGAGAAATTCATCAGGCAAGCTAGATTATAGGAAGAAGAATGTGACATCAGGATTGGGGAAAGTTTTATGAACAATCTGTGACTTCCAGATGACACAAGCTTGCTCGCTGTATGTGAGGAGGAAATGAGGAGCTTGCTGATTAAGAGAAAAGATGTTAGCCTTCAGAGTGAACAGTAACTCACTTTAAAGAACACCCAAATCTTCACAGCTGGATGAGAAGGTAACGTCGGTATACAAAGAGAAAAGAATCAGGTTGTCCAGGACTTGGTTTGGCTTGGAACCGCGATCAATTTTCTGGAAGACTAATGTTTGTGGAAGCAGCAGTCAAGAGTATAGAGGACAAGGTGCGCCGGGTAGATCTGTTGCACAAGACCGTTTTTGAATATTTAAAGGCATGGGTGTTACTTTGAGGACTATGGTATGTCTGAGCCAAGTCATGGTATTTTGAAAAGCATCATATGTATGTGAAAGCTGGATATTGAATAAAGTAGTCCAAAGAAGAATTCAGGCATTTGAATTGTGGTTATAGAGAAAACAATTGAAATCACCATGGACTGCTGAAAGGGCAAACTGATCTGTCTTAGAAAATCTACGGCTAGAATGCCCCTCAGATGCAAGGATGTGAGATTCATCCGACATACTTTGGATCTGTTGTCACGAGAGACCAGACCAGACCCTGGTGTAGGATATGTTTGTTAGAGAGTCAATGAAGAAAGTGGAAGGCCCTTAACAAGATAAATTAGCACAGTGGCTACATCAACAGGCTCAGACATGGGAACAATTATGAAGATGGCTCAGGACCGAGCAGTGGTTAGTTTTGTTTTGCATAAAGCTACCATCGATTGGAACTGACCCCGTAGCACTAACACAAAAACAACCCACAATAGGAAAGACTGTGCCTGATCACATAATCCTGATTGTGAATTTTTAACTAAATACCTTTTATGCCTTTGGTAATACAGACCTCATGCTGTATGCTACTTGGAGTTTAGGTTTGCCATTGCAAGGTGCACAGCATACTTTGTAAGTCATCACAAGGACTCGATTTGGAGACCCCAGTTAAGTGCACTAGAATTCACCTTAAATGCACCATTGCAGATTCAAGGAATTGAAAGATTCCTTTGGTTTTAAAGTTGAAATGGCCAACTGTGACAAGCAGCAGTCGATTATCCCAAGGTTATGGACTGTGAAAATTTGCCACTTTGGTTTCAATCACTAATGTTTATCAGATGACCCCAAATCAGAAATTTGACACTACTATATATTTTCTGTTTTTATATTTCTTTGCTCTTTTGTGGCATGTCTTAGTTCTGCAAATAAATACATTTGCATTAGTGAATGCGTGTTACAGGAATCATTGCCTGTTTTTTTAAGACGTGCTCTGTCACACGGATTTCTTTTAATTCTGCATGAGTGAACCTTCTATGTACTTCAGTCTAAAAAGTTTTCATACCTCTAAATCTAGATAGATAGAAGATAAATGATAGATAGATACACACAGAGAGAATTACTGAATCAAGAAGCTTATAAGACAGCCTCTGCAGTGAACCATAGATCTATATTAACTTTAGATATATGAATGGATTTTGAGTTCACACTTGATCATAAACCCCAATCAAAAACAATTATTCCTTATCATGTGGCCCTGCTGAAGCTAGTCTTTATTATGTGATCACTACAATATGAATGCTATAGCAAACTGTGGGGAATGAATGAGACAGTACCTGCCTATTAGAAATAATAGCATATGGGGTGATAAAACCTTTCTTCAAACATCAGCCATCTAAGTCAGGTAGCCACTAAGTTCATATGAAAAAAAGCACATCATCCAGATGTTCTAAAGCATATTAATCATAACATTTATTATCTGAGGGGGATTGTTTCAGTGATTATATTCTGAGCACCCAGTTGGAAGAAAGGTTGTGGATGACAACACGAGCCTCGGATCCCTTTGCGCCATCCTAGCATGGATGACATACACTGGGTCTCTTCTCACTCTTCATCAGGGTGTGGACAGTCTTACCCTCAGACAGACTGGATGCCCCCTCGACAGTAATTACATTGTTGGCAATGCATAATCATAAGTCATGCCTCAAGAGTTATGCTCACTGCTTCATGTCCTGAGGCAGAAACCTCTCAGTCAATCCTGTAAGCTCTTTTTTCTAACTTATTGTGCATGTCCCATCATGTTCCCATTTCCTTTTGTAGTCCCACCTATAGCTATCATCTATTGACCTGCCAAGAATCATGAAATTATGACAGTTTCCTTTATGTTCCATAACCTATTTAACTAGGGCCATGACTATAAATACTTAAGTGCTATTATACTAACAGTCTGTCTTCCAGATGAAATGTCATTGTCCTGTTTAAAATATTCTCCTTAAATTAAAATAAAAAACATGGATTTACCCTTTATTCCTTTTGCTCTGTTTCGTCAACAAACTTTAAAGATTGTGTACTATAATGTGTACTACTTTTTAAGTAAGTTCAAAAGGAGAATATAGATTTATGAGGAATAAATGTTAACTTGTCTCCATTAACATTGTGGCAGTCGACTATGTGCTTATGTTAATTTTACGATTGAAATGTGGGGGTGGAGTATAGCCTGTTAATCTGGAGATAGCCATTGAGTAGCCAGGAGGCCTGTATGTGGGCATGGCTTTCTCCTGAGACTTCCGGGAAATCTCGTGATATTTCCCTCGTGAAGATGAGAAGCTATCTCCCCCAGTTGTTGGGAGTTAGAGAGATGATTAATCACCGACAAGACAAGCAGGCAGCGTTGGAGAAGCTGGAAGAGCCGGCAGAGAGACCACACAGCTTTGCCCTGATGGAGCCAGACCTCTGAAGCTGGAGCCAGATGGAGACCTCTGCCAGCGATGAGTTGCTTCTGCTGTTGATGGATCCTGAGCCCTGGAGGCAAGGTGCCCTGCCAGCACGGGGATTCTGCACCCACTTACCTGTGACTTCATGAGTCGGAAAAAGACTTTATAGATTGATTTCAGGCATATGGGTTAATATCGCACTTATGACTTTGAATTGGACTGGGCTAGGATGCTTTCTCCATGTCCCATTCCTTTTGTATATAAGCCCTTTCCTTATATCGATATGTGTGTCCTTGAATTTGTTCCTCTAGTCTACCCGGACTGACACAAAAATTAATTTAAAGAGACATAAAACATTTAAGTAAACCATATCCTAATGCATTTCAAATGATTTTCTATATCAACTAGATATTTTACTCCAGATATAATGTTTTAAAAAGATATTTTAAATATAGAAAAAATTATATTGGATTCAAAAGTTTTTACTGGAATAATTTTATGTTTGCAATTATGCAAACAATTTATTTGGTTAATTTCTGTCAACAAGTATTTGAACCACAAAACTAAAATTACTACTAATTACAGCTCCACAACTTTTTGCTAGTGTTTGCTCAAAACATAAGTAAGCAATAATAATTATTTGAAAACATGTGCTGTAAACATGTCTGGATTAATTAATGTTTCTTCGGTTACCATGCTTCTGAGTGTCACTGAATAAGAGAGACCCATTTGGAAGCATAATTCAAATCTATAGTCTTGCTACTTATGAAACTGTTCACTATAGATTTTTAGGAGCACGAGTGAGCCGGTGCATAACTTGCTTACTGGGTACTTGGTTCATATCAGGAATTATAACTAAAAGATCTTTGATTTCAAGGGGTGTTCTGCGAGGTGAGGGGAAAGATAGATCCAGGCATACCTAGAGGAAAAGAAATGGTTCACCACAAATCAGTAAATAAACACAAGGAAATAAAAACCTGTCTTATTGGGTAATTCTATACTGATTTATTTCTTATTGGCTGAAATTTCTTCTTATATATACATTGCAAAGAAACGGGCTTCGTGAGATAGTCACCATCCAATCACTACATTTAAAGAAAATTGTAAGAGGTTAACTGTTACCAGGAGGAAGTTTAAGGTATGAAGTTCCTCCTTTTTCAGTTCTTGTCCCAGTCCCTAAGAAAGTATTTAGAATAGGAAGTGGATTCAGGCTAAAGTCAGAGAAAAGATTCAGACAAGCTTATCAAAGGATTGCTCCAATGTGGACCACTGGGACTCCATAAGAATATATTACATAGAAAAAAATCAGCTGTCCACTTCAGTGGAAGTAGCCACTGAAAAGATTATGCTTGCATAATCTAAGAGTGACCGAGACTGAAAGCTTAATGAATCAGAGAAGAACACTGTCAGAAATGGAGCCATAGAAAGGTTCTAGTTTCTGATCTTCAGAACCAAAGGCATTTGAAATGTGCCTGAGGAAGTGCTGCTTTCTCAAAGTAGTCTGCAGTGGCGGTGTGAATGGAGTCAACCCTAGGGAAGTGGAGTCTTCAGGATCTTCAATTGCTGTTAGGACACAACCCAAGATGAGAAGAAACAATCAAAACTTGGAATGAGGGAAAACACCCCCAAAATGGAATTTCTTTTCAAAGTTTTTATCTATTTATTTATTTACAAAACAATCCTATCTCCTTCAGATGACTCTCCATTTTATTTTATATATTTGTCAAATTTAAGGTTCCAATCCTGGAAACGTTTTTCAAACTCATCTGTTTGGATCATTGATAACATATCCCTCATTTTTTTCTTTCACCTATTCTATGTCATCAGATTTTTTTCTTTTCATGCACCTCTTCGTTGGCAACAACAAAAAGAAGTTGCACAGTTCAAGGTCAAGTGAGTAAGGTGCATAGGGCGAGAGGCATGCTGTTGCTGTTTTTTTTTTTTCCCAAAACAGACATCCTGAGATGGTTCTGTGAGCAGGTGCATTGTCATAATGGCTAAACCAGTCCCCTGTCTGCTACAAAGCAGGTCTTTTGGGTCACACACTGTTATGCAGTCTCTTCAGAATCTTCAAATAGAAAACTTGATGAAGAATCTGACCTGCTGGTACAAACTCTAAATACACCATCCACCTCATATCAAAAAACAAAACAAATGAGCATCTTCTTGATCTCTGATTTCACTTGATGAGCTTTGGGCCAAGGGATGATGCTCTCTTCCATTGGCTTGATTGATGTTTACTTTTGAGGTCCTAAGAATTGTACCATGTCTCGCTCTGCACCAATAATTACCTGGGGATAATAAACTGGATCGCTTCAGAGCTGCTCTTTCAAAGCACAGTATGTTTCCACTTAACACTCTTGTTCCTGGAGAGACAGAGCCAGAAGTACAACTTTTATTGCTTTTCTTCTTAATCCCAAATCTCGTGTTAAAATTTGCTGAATTGAGATCGAAATCTCTCATCTCTTCAATTATCTATTGTCATCTTTGAACATAAGTGCATGATTTTTGTTGACATTTTCATCCATTCAGAAAGTACAAGGTTTGTCATCACTTGACATTTCACCTTTTTTGAAATGAGAAAACCACTCAGACACTTGAGTTTTTCCCACAGCACTACCCTCATAAGCTGTGTTCAACATCGCATGCTGTGGCACTTCTCCTGAGAAAGAAACAAAATTTCACAGCCACTTGCTGTTCTCTAGTCAGCCATCACACACACACACACACACACACACACACACACACAAGGAGATTTGAGCAAATATTTTTCATGAAAAAAATCACTGTGACAAGAGAGAAACTTCCCAGGTGATGCCACTGGATGTACTAACCCAGAGTTAACTGCTTGAGCTCTCTTACAAGGAAAGATGTGTACTATGAAAATTCTGCCCAGAGGAGCTTTGTTTTTTATTTTCTTGTGTTTTGTGTTTTTTTTTAATGTGTGAAAGAATATGAGTCTCGGAAAATTATAGACAATCAAACATGAAAAGAATACACATAGTTTAATATTCTGAGCATTAGTGAGCTGAAATGGACTTGTACTGGTCATTTAAAAAAATAATAGAATTTACTCTGCTAGAAATGACCTGATTATTTAGAAGAAGATATCAAAAATATTATTCATGACTAATGATATCGCCACTTTTGGACAAACTGACAGACAAGTTTTGGGACCTTAGTAGTGGGTGTGAACTACCCTGTCCCTTTTGTTTCCTTGGAGTTATCTTTAAAATGTATTGTCCTAGAGGGTGACTTAAGACAATATCCTTTATTTCCCTTGGGGCTCTGGTATGCTAATAAACAACCGCCCCTCTATGAAAACCATTCTAGGGGCATCTGGGACACAGAAACATTATGTCTATTGTAAAAAACATGCCCCAAACTTTTGTCTGAAGTAGTAGAGACCATAAAGACCAGATACACCAGCGCTTTTGGCAATCAGACTTAGAGGAGCAGCTAGGAGACTATGGAGCTTCCTCTCAACTCATCTGATAATATAGACTTATCAGAGAGAGCAGTAAGAGGGTTGGCTTCCTGTCCAGGGAGGTAAAGGCCAAGGGACCACAGAGCTTAAAGACTGAGCACCAGAGAGAGACTTGGATGCTAGATAAGCAGCCATGTTTCTGTGGGTCAGTCCTTATTGTTTGCTGATCCTGACTTTGGATAAGTTATTAATTTTCCTGATAGAACCCTTCCCCATCCTCACTTGTCTGTTTGGTGGATTATGTACTGCTGTGCTACTGCAAGCTAGGGCACTGGCAATTCAAGTGCCAAAAGCATCACCAGAGTGAACAGGTTTTAACAGAACTTTCAAGTAAGAACAGGCAACACAGATCAACTCCACTATCCATGTCAAAGGAAGTAGGCATTGAAAACGGTATGCATATTTTATAAACATTTGTCACATATTGAATGCATAACTAATGGATGCAGAGGATTATTGAATTCAGTGCCAGAGAATGGGCCCCTTTGGACCAAGAGCCCTTGAAATGAGACTGAGGAGAAGCTGCTTTTGGGGAAGGGAGTAAACAATGGTACCAGGATTGATGTAAATCCCCAGGGAGTGAAGCCTTAAGCATCTTCATTTGCTGAGGGTTCATGACTCAAAGTAAGAAGAAACAGCTTCAAAAATATGCTAATGATCAGAACTTGGAATGTAGAAAGTATGAATCTAGGAAAACAAAGTTTTAAAAAATAGAGACCAAAACCCTGGGCATAAATAAACTAAGACAGACTGATATTGGTCATTTTTGATCAGAGAGTCATATGATTTACTATTCTGGGAATGACACAATCAAGAGGAATGGCCTTGAATTTGTTGCCAAAGAGTACATTTTAAAAGTATTCTTGACATACAATGCTATCTGTGATAGAATTGTGGTTATCTGTCTTCATGAAAACTCAATCAATGCAACTATCCCTCTAATTTATAATGAACCACAAACTTTACTATGAATTACCTTAGTCACAAATTGATCCACGATTCAATAATAATTATTAGCAATTGGAATACAAAAGTTGGAAACAAAGAGGAAGGAATGATTGTTGGAAAATACAATCTAGATGATAGGAACAAAGCTGGATATAATTTTGCAAGATCAACAGTTTTCTCAAAGAAAATACACTTTTTGCTAACACAAAAGACAGCTATACACATGGGCATTTCCAGATTGAATACACAGAAGCCTAGTTTAGTATATCAGAGTGAGAAGATCTGAAGAAGCTCAATATCAGCGCTGAATATAGTCTAATCACTTCCTGTGCAATAGACCATAAATTATATATGTAAGCTCAAATTAAAGGAAAGAAAATTGAAACAAGTCCATGAGACTTGTTTCATACAACTTTGAGTCTATCCCACCTGAATTTCGAGATTATCTCAATAAACGAGTTTCTGTATTGAACACTGATGACAAAAGAGCCAAATAGCTGTTTGGGGGATGACATCAAGATTATCATACATGAAGAAAACAGAGCATTATGAAAAACATAAGAAAGAAAGAAAAGACCAAAGTGGATGTCAGAAGAGACTGTGTGAAATTTGGTTATCATCATAGCCCAATTAAAGCAAAGAGAAGATAAGATTAAGTCAAAGACTTGAACAGGAAATTTCAAAGGGCAGCTTGATAAGATGATGTGTTATATTAAAATGTATAAAGGCTTGTAGTTGAAAAATAAAAATTAAAGAATATACAGATTATATCTTCAGCTGAAAAATGAAGAAAAATTCAAGTCAAGAGCAGGGATGTTTAAACATGATATTGGCAAAATATTGAACAAGAAGTATCAAAAGAAAATATAAGGAATGCACACTAAAAAGCATTAGTTGAACCTCAACTACTTTATTAGGTAGCACATAGGCAAGAATCAATGGTACTCAAGGAAGAAGTTCAACATGTAATGAAAAAGTAGCTTCCAGGAATTGATTGAATATCAACTGAGGGGTGTAGACAAGTTGGTAAAGGATTGCAAGCACTTTCTCATTTATGTGAAGATTTTTGGAAGACAATTGCCTGGCCAACAATTTGAAAAAGATCTATATTCATACCCCTTTGAAGAAAGATACTCTAGCCAAGTGTACAAATTACTGGATCTCACCACTTGTCTCTGAGTTTGTTATATATATGGCTCCTGTGTTGCTTGATGTTATGCTATTGATATTTCAAATAAGAACAGATAATGAAGAACTCAATTGCCCACATCAGAGGAATTAACCACTGAGAACCTTATGCAGAGCTTCAAAACATTGTCAGATACCAAAGGTCTAGAATTGAAACAGAACGTTTTCATAGATAGTGCTCTAAAATAGACCCCTCTGGTCAGAGAGCAATTGAAATGTGACTGAGAGGGCACTTGAGATGTTTTTTCTTGGAGTGATCTTGACAATGGTGAAGTGAGTGGGATAAAACCTATGAGAGTAGCACTTCCAGAATCTTTATTTGCTGAAGGGGCACTATTCATGGTAAGGAAAGACTGTTGAAAAAAAATCTGCAGTTCATCTGAACTTGTAATGTTCACATTTCAGGACAATTGGAAATGGTTAAATATGAGACACAGCACTTAGATATTCTAGGTATTCAAACCTGAAGTTATTAAAAATGAGATGTATAAAGATCAATTCCCTAGGCATCAGTGCTGAAATGAACTAGTATTGGATATTTTGAATCAGAAATTCATATGATATGTCATGCTTGGAATAACAGAATCAAGGGAATTATCTTGCATTTATTGCCAGAATGGACAGTTCAAAATAGATCTTGAAGTATACTTCTGTCTTTGATAGGATGATGGTTATCTGCCTTTGAGAAAATCCAATCAATACTAGTCTTCTAATTTATGCCCCAAACACAAAAGCTAGTGATGGAGGATTTAAAGAAGTATGGCAAGAGTTTCAGACTGAAACTGTTCAAATATGCATATAGATGCCTTGATTATTTTTGGGCTTATACAGAACTTTTCATGTATCAAGATATAGTTGTGGGAACAGAAAGGTGTGGGTCAGGATTGTATACTCTCACTATACTTATTCAGTCTGTATGCTGAGAAACTCCTCCGAGAAGCTGAATAATACACAGAAGGATTGGCATCAGGATTTGAGAAAGGCTTGTGAACAACCTGAAATATGCAGAAGACACAACCTTGCTTTCTGAAAGGGAGGGGGACTTGAAACACTTGCTGGAGAGAATCAAAGATTTCAGCATTCAGCAGGGATGTGCTTGAATTATGGGACTGGCTAAGAATATTGAAATTGCCATGGACTATTTAAAGAACAACCTAATCTCTCTTCAAAAAAATGTTGCCAAAATGCTATTCAGAAGTGAGGATGGAGAGACTTCCTCTAACATACTGTGGACATGTTGTTGGGAAAGACCATTTCTGAGAGGATATCGTGGTAGTTATATAATTTGGAGTCAATTTGAGGATTGGGAATGAAGTGGTCAGGTTTATCCTGCCAATCATTGTATAGTCAATGAGATCTCTGTGTGGGCATGACTTTCTCCTAAGAATTCTGGGAAATCCTGTATTCCTTCTTGGAGGCTGAAGATACTTCCCTTTCTCTGCTAACTCCTTGTGGGACATCTTTGAGGAGAAGTCACATGGACCTACCCTGATGCAACCCTGGAAACTGGAGAAGTCATGTAGAGACACCTGCCAATGCTGATGCTTAAAATGCCTCTGGATCCAAAGACCTTCTACTCAATGGCCTGTGATCGTCCTTCAATAAGTGGCATTGCATGTGTTTTGTGAGTCTGAAGAGGATTTATAGATTGGTATAGGGCATATGGGTTAATAATGGACTTACGGACTTACTAGACTAGGTTGGAATGCTTCCCTAATGTACAACTGCCCTATGTATAAAACTCTTTCTTATACACATATGAGTTTCTATGTTTCTATGTGGACTTGTTTCTCTAGTCCACCCAGACTAATGTAGACATCATGCTTGGCAATGTAGGGGGAATTACAAAAAAGAAAGATTCCTCATCGAGAAAGATTTTGGCTGAAATCAGAGAGTACCAGCAAAATGTTTACTTGTGTTTAATTGATCATGTAAAATTTTTCCACTGTCTTGGGTCAAAACCAAGTATAAATAGCATTGAAAATAATGAAAATTCCAGAAAACTTCTTTGTAGCCATGTAGAATATATACATAGACCAAGCAGTAATTGTTCAAAAAGAACAAGGGGATACGCTATGGTTTGTGATATCTATCAGGATCAGATGAGATTTATCAATGACCCACGCTATGCAGATGACACAACCTTATTTGTTGAGAGTGAGGAGGACTGGAAGCATTGCTAAAGAACATGAAGGAGTATAACTTTTAATATGGATTAATTGAATATAAAGAAAACTAAAATCCGCACAAATGGAGTGTTAGATAGCATCATGATAAAAACAGAAAAGATTGAATTTGTCAAGGATTTACTCTTGCTTAGATACATAGCTGTGCTAGTTCTGATAGACTAGAGAAAAAAAAATTCCAGGGAGACACTTATGTGATTAAGAAAGAGCCTCATATAAAGAGTAATTGCACACTCAAAGTATATCCCAACTCAGTCCAGATCAAGTCCAAAAGTCCAATATGTTGATACAAGTCCATGAATTTCTCTTTAGACCAGTGGTTCTCAATCTGGGATTTGTAACTCTCTTGGGAGTAGAACAACCCTTTAACAGGGATTGCCAGATTCTTAAAAGTAGCAATATTATAGTTATGAAGTAGAAATGAAAATGATTTTATGGTTGGGGGTCGTCACAAATTGAGGAACTGTAGTAAAGGAACATGGTATTAGGAAGATTAATAACCACTGCTTTAGACACACACATTCATGTAATGACACCAAATGCAGGAAGATAACAGGTCAGTGGGTGGAAAGTCTTGTGGAACCAGTGGTTACGGAAATATCTCAGCACTGGTGTGGGTCTCTATGTGACTCCTCCAGCTCCAAGACTCTGGTTCTGTCAGTGCAGCTCCATGTGACTTGTCACCAGGAATAACCTCCAGTGAGCTATTTTTTTCTCTGTTGTGACTCCAAATGAGGCCATCAAGTTGCTCTCTGATTGACAGGCTAAACTCCACCCCTTCACTCTTACTAGTCTCAAGTTGACACCAGATTATATAACTACCACAATAGGCGATGATTTTTGAAGCAACAATCTAAGAATAAAACAGTTCATTACACCAGATAAATCTGCTGCATGGGGAGTCTTTAAAATGTTGAGGAGAAAGGATGTTACATTGAAAATTAAGGTTCAACTGACCCCAGTCATGATATTTTTAATTAGAATATAATGTGTGAAAGTTGGATCTTGAATAAGAAATTTGAGGTTGAATTGGTGAATTTGAATGATGATGCTGGCAAGAATGTTGACAGTATCATGGACTCCTAAAAGATCAAATGGATCTATTTTCAAAGCAACACAGCCAGAATGCTCCTTGTAAGTGAGAATGGGTAGATTTTGTCAAACATAGCATTTCAGGCATGTTATTAAGGGAGAATGGTCCCTGTAAAAAGACACCATGCTTGATAAAATAGGACTACAAAAAAGAGGAAAACTATGAATGAAATGGATGGACAGTAGCTACAAGAATGGGTTCCAGCATAACAACAATCATGAGAATGATGCAGGATTGTGTTGTCTTTTGTTCGGTTATCACAGGGTAGCTATGAGCCGGAACCCACTGGAAGGCACTTACCCACAACAGCAGCAAAGTGATGTTTTCTTTTTCTCACATAGAACAAGAGTCCTAAGACGCCTAACAGCAATTACAAACACTGTGGAAAATTGAAGGATCCTCAGGGTGCTTTGGTATAGAAATTCAAATGCTTGTCCTGATAATATCAAATCTTCCTTCTGCCATTGGCTGACTTTCCAATGGGTCTTTTGTTATTGGCTTCTATAGCACTCTTCTCCCCTAAAGGTGAGGTACTTGCACACCAGAGTTCCTGCTATGTCTTTCGTAAGATCCTAAACCCATGTGTCATTTCATCTTTTGTGGGAGTGTTGTCAATCTCTTTCTTTTTCCTTTCCCAATCATTAGCTATCCCATTTTCTTCTGTTGATAAGGAAATGTGTTTTCTCTACCTTTCACATTCTTTTGTCCTGGGAGGCTGTCCATAATGTAATAAAGGAAATATGCCATCCTCTTTGTCTGTGCTATATGTGCCTTCATTTGGTTAACCATTTTACCCTTAATAAGGTGTAAACTTTTGCATTAGTCTGGGTTGAATGAAAAACAAATCCAGGGACACCCATGTGTGTGTAAGAGAGAGTTTTATATCAAAGAGTAATTATATATTAAGAAAATAACCCAGCCAGAACCAGATCACGTCCATAAGGCCGATATGAGCCCATATGTCTGATATCCATCTAAATTCCTCTTCAGCCTTACATGCAGTGATTCCGAGTAAAGGAAGACCGCAGACCAGTGGGTGAGAAGTCTTATGGATCTAGTGACGATGGAAGCATCTCAGCACTGGTGTGAATCTCCCTGTTGTTCTACACCTCCAGGTTTCTGACTGCAGTCTGCACAGCTCCATGTGACTTGTCAACAGAACATGAAGCAGAGAGAGTCTGTCCCACATCTAGGGAGGAAGACAAGTGTTCCCAGAATCCTCAGGAAAAGGCCATGGCCACACAGAGGCATTGCTGGTTCTAACCTGATTGACAGGTTACACTCTGTCCCTTCACTCAAGTTGACACAGAGTATGTGACTGCCACAACTTTGATCATAAGAACTATGATGAAACTAGGGTAGCTTTTGCTCCTATATTCTCCTCCTCCTTTTAGTCTTTGAACATTTTTATAATATATTGTATAACCAGCATATAAAGCACATTTTTCTATGCCTTTGTATGTTAGTCTTTTTATTTTATTTTCCTTGTAACTGGATATTTTATACACTGTAGAGAGCAGCACTTGATATTAACACCACACCACCTCTTTTTCAGGAGTTTCTTTTCTCTTTAACATTTTTATTGAGATTTATGGGAAAATTTATAGAAGCAATAACTTTTCCAAATCAACAATGTATACAAATTTTGACTCTAGAGTGATTGTAGTCCCCACAATGTAATAGCACTCTTCCTGTATTATTCATATGCTGCCTTACTATTTCCCTTTGCTCAGCTTTCTTATCCCTTTTTGACTTCTGAGCTTAACTGTTTAAATATGAAATGGCTTGTAGTTCCAGGAAATGTGTACCTATTTGATGTATTGTTTATCTAATATTTTAAAAAAAATTTTGACTGAAACAAAGCCCTAGGGGATGAGTTAAGGTTTAGGTTTAAGAGAAGTCAATCTCTATTACCATGAAGCTGAGCTCAAGCAAGCCTTCATTGTCCATCCTTTTTTACCTATTTGGATGCCAATTGTTCCTCCCACGTCACTCTATATCTGAGCTAGGTTTAATAATTTGTTGCAATAACGTGTAGAACTCAAGCAAAACTTCCAATTAAAGACTTTATTAGGGAAGTTAATAGGATTCAGTTGCTGGTCTCCTCAGCCAGCATACAAGTTTCTCTTCAGTTCTCAATTGCTCAGCTATATGGTAGGCAAGTCTTTCTGGTTGTTGGTCTTTCAGTCACATGGACATTTGGTCTTTGCCACGTGCCAGGAAGCCAGCCTCTCTATCACTCTGTCCAACAGTTCCATAGTCTCTAATATGGAGGAGGTACCCCTATTGTTTCTGCACTACTGACCTGAGTCTCTGTGCCACAGTCTGTCATGCATCTGGACTCAAGGGCCTCCATCACTTCAGACAAGACCGCTTGAACATATTTCTTCAAGGTCCCCTATGTTTCTCTCTTCCCTATTCTTGCTGCAAAGGATGGCTCATCCTTATGGTTGATGGTGTGGAAAGGAAAATTGAGCAGTAACTTCTAGGAGTGTTGCATTCTTCCCATGTGTGTGATAATTTTGTCTGATAATGTTGTGGGTGTTACAAACACTCACAATAAATTTATTAACAAATACATTAAGAAATTCATTCCGCAACACTATGGCCTATTGTCTTGAGGCTCCTACCAATTTATATCACATAAGTGTCATCCTTTTTTTTTTTCCTTTAGGCTTCATTCCACATTTCCCCCCATTATATCCAGGACTTCCTATTCTGATCTCTTTCTGAGCAATCATCTGTGGTAGTGGGGCACCTCTAATGAGATCTTTGCTGGTGTCAGGGTCAGGGAGGCTGTACTTTGAATAGCCCCGTAGTTTTTATTGTCTAATTGTTTCCATATTTTTATATTCTTTATTTTACTTTCCTCCAGGCAGGAAAAAACCTAATCATTATGCCTTATATAGATTCTATCAAACTTATATGTTCATGCGTGTAGTACCACTTTCCTTCCTAAAGCTTATTAGCCTATCGATGTATCTTTATGTAGAATAGTGCTGTTACTTTTATAGCAACTTTCATATGTGATAGGAATTACTTTAATTCCTTTAACTCTTGTGTTCCCTTGTGTTGACCATTTTGTACTTCTCTCCACCTTTGTGTTTATCTTCTTATAATAAGTCTACCCTTTAGTTCATGATTTAACTTTCCTTCTCTTACACCTGGCAACCTTCCAAGAATAACTTTTTGAGAAAATCTTTTATTAAATGCTTATAGTAGGTATTGGAAGAAGGAAGGAAATGATGAAAGAAAATGTAAATAAACCCACAAAAGTGGGACTGTTCACAGGTAAATGGATGCTAAAAACGGTTAGAGTGGAAAATTGCCATTCACTCCCTAGGCAAACACATCAGCAAATTGCAGGAGTGGATAGGTGCTGTGGGCAACAGAGGTGGCCATGGTGGCTACTTACTTTCATGTCAACATGATAAATAAAGGTAGGGGTAGGATCAAGGCAATCGATCAATCAGATCACAGCCTAATGACCCTCTTTGCGGGTATGACCCTATCAGGATTGTGGGGAGGATTGTGGGGACTCCCTCTATTTCTTCCTGGAGGTTACCCCACTCTCTCTTTGTGCTTCATTTTCCTGTTGCTGAGATAGGCAGAGTGCTGGAGTAGCCAGGTGGAGACTCACACTGGTGTTGAAATGCTTCCACCAACATTTATCCACAAGACTTTTCAACCCCTGGCTAGGGGGCTTCCTGCACTCAGCATCATTGCTTGTGCTGCCTGAGAGTAAAGAAGAATTTATGAATCAGTGAATTTGTTTCTCTGGTCTGACACAGAAGCCCTCTCCAGAGAATCAAAAGTTGAGGAAAAGATAAAGAAAAGAAAGCAAGGAAGATAAATAAATAAAACACAGAAAATATATATATGTGTGTGTATATATGTGCCTTTATGTATATATATGCACAAGCACAAGCTGCCGAATATGACTGCATTGGCAATGCTCACACACTTTGTGGGAATGTGCATTGCTGCCCAAGGAAGTTCAGGAACAGAAGGATAAAGCTCCAAGAAAAATGAGGAAAGAAAAGAAAAATAAAGAAAAGGTACCTATGGCTGAGCCCCGGTGGCGTGGTGGTTGTGCGCGGGACTGCGACTCACTGGGATGGAGGTTCAATTCCAGCAGCAGGCTCCACAGAAGCAAAGGCTGGGCCTCCTACTCCCACCACCAGAGGGCAGTGATGCCCCAAAAACAAAACAAACAAGGAAACAAACAAAAGGTACCTAGAAATTCATTAATTAATGGCTATATCAGAGTAACTAAGAGCTTAGTTCAAACATGATAAATATGTTTCCAAATGTCTATTGCCCCAATATGTAAGTTTTCTGCATCATATGAAAACATTTTTATTACCTCAGTATATCTTAGTCTTGGTGTATTTGATTCCAATTTTATCACTTCATACACTCAACTGCTTAACATGGTAGAACATTATCTTATATGTGGAAAAGATGGCAAGTGCTGTAATGTGTGAACATATATGCAAGATGAATTTATGCTTTTGTTATACAGAATCTTGAGAATAAAATGGTAAAGAGGTTGAAGTAGTCTGAGATATATAACTGGTTGAGTACAAAAATTTTAGACACTTTGTTTTGGTTTGTTTCACAGTTTCTTCTTTAAAATCATTTTATTTAGGGTTCATACAACTCTTATCACAATCCACACATTCATCCATTGTATGCAAAGCACATTTGTACATTTGTTGACATAATTATTCTCAAAATATTTTCTTTCTACTTAAGTCCTTAGTATTATTTCCTCCTTGGTTATATAAATGATATAACTGGAAATAAGTACATACTAGCAATAATAATCTGCTTGTATTATTTTTGATTAGGATAAATTATATCACTACCTACACTTGTAAACATTGCTTCCAAAGTGAAGTTTTCCTAATTTTTTAAGGTCATGCTAAATTTAAACAGCAGTTACTTGAACTGTACAATGTAAAGTTTCTTTTGAAGATATGATATATAGAGTTCATGACTTTCCCATTCTTTCTTTCACAGAACAATAGTGAATTAATTCCAAATATAGTGTATTTCTTCACAGCAACAAATTTGTTACATAGAAATAACAAGTCATGATTCTATATATTAAATCACTTCACTAAGTCAAGATTCCTTACAAAGACTTACAGTACTTCATTAAATCAATATTCCTTACAAAGACTTATAGTACTTTTACTTTGGGTCAATCAATTTCCCAAATTGTTAAATAAACAAAATTACTTTGACAACAGGTAGGACTGCTGCAGTCTCATTATCAAAAGGAGCACATAGTCTTTATGATTCTTAACCTTCTTGATCTGTTTCTCATTTCCACTACTAAAGTATCCTTCTTTTCCCAGGTAGTCTCTTCCAAAGCATCAATCATCTTCAAATCCCTTTGCTCTATCAATATGGCACTTGCTGACATCTCAAGATGATTGTGATTCCCAGTGCACTGGGAAAGATATTTCCCTGTTTCTCCAAAATGGTTGTTCTATGTCAGTAGAAGGGTAAAACTCTCTAGAAACAGCAACACTCACTAAAATGCTCTTTATTTTCTCAAGCAGAGTGAAAACTCACAAGGATAATGATGGAAGTATTAAATAACCATGATTATCTTTATGTGGACACATATTTCAATACAGTCTTCACTTCTAAATTTTCTTTTACCTCATAACTTCACCTACTGTTTCTTACAGGGATTTTTATTTCCCTGGAAGACTTTTTTAAACCTACAAATTTGGAGCAAATAATATCACAGCTTTCAAATTCAAATAGAAGGCTCAAATCTATTTAAAAAGATATTAAGAAAAGAGTGTATTTTATTACACAGTTTTAGGCCACATGAACTCCCAAATGTTTTCATTGAAACCTGCATGTTCGTTTGTCATACAGGTTCCAGTTTACATAGTGACCATTCAGTAATAGTACATGACATTTTTATAACATGTATTCATTCATTGGAATACAGATAAAGATTGATTTTATTTGTTCTTCTGTTGCCCGCTAAGCACATACAGATTTTCTTCTTCAAATATTAGTTGAGTTTTTCTAATTATTATATTTTTAAGTTTCGGTCAGAAAGTAAACCACACGTTACTGACATTGTACTAGAACGCTGAGTTCACTCACAATACCAGCTGCTGTATGAACAATGGAGAGAAACTAAGTTGATTTAAGCACAATATTTATTAGAATAGTAGGTAGTGCACAAAATCACAAGAGAAATTGATCAGTAAGGTTGTTAAATAGTCAGTAAGGAGAGAACAGCCAGCAGAAGTTTCAGTTACAGGAAATCTAAGGTTAGTGACCCAAATCCTGCTGCTGCACATCACATATCAGCTTGCACATCTGCTACTGCTAGCATCAAACATGAGATGGAACTGAAGCATGGTGCTGCTTCAGCGGCTATTTGAGACCCTGGAGTCTTGATAATGGTTTCAGTATTGCTGATATTCATTGCTATATTTGATTTGTTATGACTTCTGCCCTCAAACTAATAAATTACCAGGTAATTGTGGGGTAGGGTACAGGGTACACAACTGATTTGAAAATCTAGGTTGAAAGCTTTAAACCCAGCTGCAAGGCAACCAACATCATGTCATGGTTTTTGGAGAGAATATGGGCTCTTTCTTCTAGAACTCAGAACTTAGGAAATTCATAAAATACTGAGAGGGTGGTGAGATAATAGATAACTATTCACTTATATTCATTACAGGCATCGAGAGTATCTCTTTGTTTCAATGAATTGAAGGGATTCTCTTATCAGTGAAAAGACACGGGCAGCATTAGTTATAGTTTAATAGGTCCATGGAAATTGATAGCAATGGGAATAATAATCTGAATGCTGCTTTTACGCTAACACCTGCATGTAGGTTAAAAAATGAACATTGCTTTAATTTTAGCTTGAAATACAAAGGTGGCATTATTAGGGGTGTGCTTCAACTTGTCCTCCAACTCAAAATGGTAGAAATTCAAGAGTTAATCGCATATGAGTGAACAACAGCAAGTATTTATTATCAACCTGGAAGAAATATGTACTCTCTGAATATGAAAACATGAAAAAATGATCTCATAAGAGGCATGAAATCCTGAACTTGGAATGATCAACCTCTACCTGCTGAGTTAGCCATCTGTATAAGCACTCTTATTCTCCTTTTCTTGTGCGATAACATACAATTTTACTAGAAGCATTTGCCTGTTTTCCAAGCTGAAACTAATTTTTATCAAAAAATTCACAGCAAGCTTATATTTCATATTCTAATGTTGTATAATCACACACTCTTTTCACCTCTCAGACAAATATCATTCTGTAATTGAGATGTATCAAATGGATTTGATTTTCCTTATATATTGGGGGGTAAACTAAGTATTGCTACTAGACTTGAGATTCACAGGAGAATACTTAAGAGTATTGCTATAAATTAATGGAAACCTTTATTAAAATATATAAAAATGTGATGTTGCTCTTACTCAAAATATTGTTCATGTACGTGTGTACACTTATGAATACAGCATTTTCATCTCTCCAATTCTTCTCTGAAGAATTCTATATCTTTGATTACATCTTTTTAAGATAGTTGTTTTGGCACGTGGAAGGAGTCATATCATTGTCCTTTTTCACAATGCTTTGCGTTTTAGGAACAAAATGTTATCTGGAAGGGCAAGATCAGGGGTGCAGCATGGATAGAGTAAGATTTCCCAATTGCATCATGAAGGGGGTAGCTAGAGTGGGACCGACCTTACTCAACATGAAAAATGAGCAATTACATTGTTAGCACAGAACAAAAACCAACCCTGGGTATGTATAAATTTTCTGGTCTTGTTCTCACAATACAGTTTTTAATGTTCTTCATAATAATTACGGGTCATTTGAGAAATATATATGAATATGTATACAATTCATGCACATATGAGTTTATTTCAAACACACTATAGATAGATGATAGGGGATTATTATAAAAAAGAAATTAAAAAATCGAGAAGTCATTGGTAAGAAAGAATCAGGAAATGTTTGCTTATGATTTTTTCTAATCTATCACAAGGCTCTCATTTCGCCTTCGAGGCTGCAAAGACTGTGCCAAGAGAATTTCATTTATTGGCAGCACTGATATCGTCCTTTCAGACTACGTTTACCTCAAACTCAAGCATTTAAAAGGCCACAAAATTTTCTTTTCGCTGTTTTGGATCTTCCCCATTATTTTTTTAGCAATGCTTTGCTTTTGTTTTTGAAATTACATCGTGTGTTTCTTAGATGAGTTTGTTTCAATGTCTTGATTTCCAACAACTTCTATAGATGGAGCATCTTTCCATAAATATAGTGCAAACAAACAAACACAATAAAAAGCAGTTCTTATCATGCCTCTTTAGATACTGAGTCACCAATTTGTGTCTCTGTTTTGTTTCTGACATCCATACATTTGAAATGGCTGCAGCATAGCTTCTTCCTCTTGGCAGCTGGTAAGCAGTAATTCAATTGGACTGCTCTTCCAGTATTCACCTTTTAAAAAAAAAAGGAGAGAAAAGAATTCACATGTTCTTCAGATTCCATAAGTCACATTGTTTCTAGTAAAGTATCTAGCAAGAGTATTTGTTTGAGAAGATTGGTCTAGGAGATTTAAGCAATAAATAAAAGTGATGATAATGGGTTGAATTCTTAACATTTTCCAGAATTCTGGCAGGAATTTGGATACATTACTTCTAAGTTTCTAAAATGTCTTCTAGATTCAGGTTCTTATATTCCCAGAAAAATATTTTTTTCTTGGTGCTATAAAACCTTTCAGTAGGAGAGTTTAGATTTGGGAATTTTATTTATAAGCTGACTATGTGTGTGGTTATAAGGACAGAACTAATTAATAGGAGACATGCATAAAAGGAAATAATTGACTGTAGTCTAACTTTTGCAATGTGAATTCTTCTTAGTAGTAAGTGATAAAGTTTCACTTTTAGGTAATTGTACTCCAGTTTACAGGTGGTGAATAGTTTAATTATAACATCATACAATATATAACTATTGTATAATATTCTCAGTCTTGATAAAATAGTAACCCAGGTTATGGTAATTTTAGCAGCTTATACCACGGCACCAAGAAGAACAGACTCTAGGCTTTCGGAGCATACTGTACTGATGCAAGTACACAGCATAGTATTTCAGTAGCTAATCAGGCTCTTTAACGATGACAAAGAGGAAGGAAGCCTATTAAACAGATATCTACAGAATGCTTTCTGATTAGACAATGCTAGGAGAAACCACCTGGATTGTCAGTGCAATGACAGAGAATATAGAGACTGGCTAGATGAACCAATTTCAATGCATAGATTTTATCAGAGTATTTTTAAAGGCCATGCTGTAGATACATTTGAATAATACCTGAATACTTAGTAATACTAAAGTTATACATAGATACTATAGATGTACATATAGACATGTTATGAAAAATAATCTCACAGTCAGAGTTCAAAGTATTATATTTTAGACATATATAAGTATAGAGATATTTATGTTTAGTAAAAGTATATGACCAGCTGAGTTTATAGCAAAGTAATTTAGGTGAAAGCTGGAAAGTAGGACAATGGGGTATTGTCACACTATTCTTTCAACTATTATAAATTCTTGAGTTTTTCATAAAGAAAACACAAAAGTACAGTCCTAAACATCCGAAAATGCATAGGGTAAATTGTGAGAGCACTTTTCTGATAGTTGGCAATTAATATCTGGCAGCCTAATTGTTGTTCTTTAAATTTCTGACTCCCAATGATTTTATTTGTGTTATGAATGATGATAACTCTAGGATTTGGAAATCTCTTTTAAGACAAGCCAGTATCGTTTGTTGATAACCATACCACTACTGTTATTAAAAGTGATGGCTTGAATTGGGTGGGGGTGGGAGTGGGGTTGGTGTAGGCTGTGTTATCCAGATATTCTTAGCAATAACTTCATATTTTAACTCTGCAGAAGATATATGAAAGCAAAATTGGAGGAGGAGATACCATTGTTTCCATGCAAAAGTTGATTTAAGGTACAAGCACATATATGATCATAGATTTTCAGATTTCCTCTTGAGAAGTACTTGTTTGGGGCTGGGAAAAGCTGAGACCATTTTGTAAGTGCCGAGGTGGCATCAAGCTGAAAAGCTAGGGAAGGCCTTTTCATTCAACATGAGAAAAAGGTTACTTGGGTGTTCATTTTGTGAAAACTGAATATGAATTATGCTTCAATAAAATTTTAAAACAGAGCAGTTTGGAAGCACTGAAAATGCACGTCTGCTTACTCACATTTATTTGAATTGAACAAGAAAAGTCAATCTACAGCAAAGGTCATAGATGGGGTCACACTGCATTATTTATGAATATCCAACTACAACACAACCAATTAAGACTTCAGCTTTAGATTAATCCCAGAACAAATGCTGGGCAATGACCGAGCTCTCTAATGTGAATTGAAGCATCCCATGGTTCACATCCCCTCTGAACTTTGGTGGGAATTTGGGGGGCTCTGTCAGGGTTGGTACTTGCGTTAGGAATTGTGAAATATAGAAAGAAACACATCTCCTGGTTCATTTCAATTTGGTGTATAATAAATCAGCTTCATGGGTAATGGCATCTCAAGGCGGAAGCTGTAAATCTGCTGCATCAAAGAATTACAAGGAAAGAAATATAAGCGTCATTTTCTGACCTCAGGGTCAGAGAGTGACTTATAGGGGGAAAAAATCTTAGGGATACATATACCTTGATGGAAAACTAAAGAATATAAAGGGAGTGTGAGAGAGTAGGGATACAAATTAGAGTTTACTCAATTACAGATAATTTAACCATTCAGGAGCCCTAAAAATTAAACAATATAGTTTCTACGAAGATATTTTAGTGAGGTATTATTAAACACATTAATATTAGCATGCTTCATCTATAGAATGATACATATACATATATTTGATTCCAACTGATAATGGTCTTATAGGGTGGAGGAGAACTGCTTCTAAGGCTTTCTGAGTCTATACATCACTATGGGACCACTCACCTCATCTTTCTCCCACAGAGGAGAGATGGTAAGTTATGCAAATAGGAAAGTGTTTCTGGCATACTGTAATAGGATTCCTAAATTTTTCCATCCTTAGGTTTAAAACGAGCCATCGCAGCAGCAGAAAGTGGGGGTCACACTGCCATTACAAAAGGAAAGCCTGGAGTGAAGTAGGTCCTTCAGCAGCAGAGATACTCAAACGGAACTCTCTCCACCTGAAAGAGCTGTGATGTCAGATATGGTGGAATGTGGCCGAGGACCTGGGGCGGCCGAGGCAGCAGAATCTAGAACATCCTATAAAGTTCTGGTTGAAAGAGTCAGAATGCTACACACCTTCAGAACTACATTACTGAAACTTTCTTTCCTAGTTTAAAACTTAGTTTTATTTTCTGCAAAGTAGCCATTGTGTGTAGAGATCTTTGTCTCCCTTAGGGATGTGCAATACCTCCGTGTATTGATATGCTGCTGTCCTGTGACTCCCTGTGGATTGCAATTCTGAGACCCAATGCCACACGCTAGTGCTGCCCCAGAGGACATCAGAGGCCGCAGTCTTTACTGGGAAGGAGCATAGAGGTGGGGAAGCTTTATCTTGGGCTGTTAACCTCCAGGACTGCATTTGGAAACTACTAGCCATTTGGCAGGGGAAAGATGACGCTTTCAACTCTGGTAAAGAGTTAACAGCCTTGGAAACCCATCAGCCATTCTAGCCTGTTCTCTCGGGTCACTATGAATTGGAATCAACTGCTGGCAATGAACTTGCTTTGCAATCTTTACAGCACATAGGTCCCAAGTATTTCCTCCCGTGGAAAGGCTCCTGGGTTCCATGCCAACTGGTGAATGATTGGTAAGCAGCTGAGATCAGAAGCATCGCAGTACCATGGATTTTTAGTACTTTTGTGATAACATAGTTGAGTTCATCAATCTCCTACCCATGACTAGGTACCAAATTACCGGTAACCTGAAAACGTAAATCATGTCATAATAATTTTTTGCATGTGTATATTTATAGTGAAGAATGTATACCTTCAAAGTGAATTCTTAAAAGTGAGGTGGTTACTCCCATGGATATTGTAAATGTAGAGGATAATTTGACAATTCTTAACCATGCGTGTGTGGCTGAATTGATTAAAGAAAGAGATTCAGTGACACTCATATATGGGGAAGAAAGAGCTTAATGTCAAGAGAAAAAAATATGTATCTCTATATCAAGAAACCATGCAAGTCCAGTCCAGTTCAAGTCTGTAAGTCAGATGCTAGTACATAAATCCCTCTTCAGACTCATGGAGCCACATGCATGATGCAGAATGCAGGAAGATCAAAGGGCTGGGTGCAAAGTCCTGTGGATCCAACGGCAGCAGTTCTGGTGGCAATCAGGGCAACTAGAAAGAAGGTGAAGACAGATAGGGAGAGGTTCCCGGAGCCCTGCTAATGAGAAGGTTATGACCACAAGGAGTCACTATCCGGCTGTGAATTGATTGGCAGGTTGATTGCCACTCCTACACTTTGTTTGTTTGTTTGTTTTTTGTTTTTTGGGGGGTGGCATCATTGCCCTCTGGTGGTCATAGGAGCCACCCAACCTTGCTCCCAGAGATCTACACTTTATATATGTTCCAGGTGATGCAAAATTATGTTACCACCACATCATGTTATATGAAAATATTAATTTCTTCATGCTAGCACCAGCATAGAATATTACAAGCTTTTGATGGTTTGCCAGTTTTTAATATTCTTCAGTATCATTAAAATCTTTAATCTTATGCTAAGTGAAGCTGAGTAACATTTGTTTTTTGTTTCTTATGGGACTCACTGGAGCATGATTTAATATATTTAACAGACATATCATAGCTTCTAAAAATTGTGTTCATATCTAGGGCATTTTTTCTTTGAGTTTTGGTCTTTTACAACTCTTATCTTTAAGAAAGAATATAAAATTATCAGGTAACTTACAATAATTTTCACTCACTTTAGCACATGCATTTTGATTTTAATAAAATAACAGCAAGGGGAACAGAGCAAGGAAGTCCTAAGGGAGCACCCACACTAGACTTTGCGGTCAGGTCGTGGCACCCCACCAGACTATACCAGAAAACACTCTTAAAGGCCAAGAAATAGTCCTTGAGCTATTTACAGGATTTTCTTTGTTGTCATTGTTGTTGGGATTTTTTTGTCATTTTTTGTTTTCTTTTGTTACTTTTTCTTGCTCTGTAGTTTTTTGGGTGCATATTATTATCTCTGCAGGTCTATCTAGATAAGATAGTCCAGATAAACAATCTGGAGTAGAAAACAACAGGACTGATGATTGGGTGGTGAGAGATGGTGGAACAGAAAAAGGAGAGGTGGGGGAAAGGAAGTGAGTGTTGATCAAGCTAGGGACAAGGGAGCAACAAGTGATTCAAAATCCGTGACAAGTAGGGTGTAAGAGATCTGGTAGGAATTGATCAAGGGCAATGTAACCAAGAGGGATTACTGAAACCCAAATGAAAGCTGAGCACAATAGTGGGACAAGAGGAAAGTTAAAGGAGAAAGAGGAGAGAACTTGGAGGCAAAGGACATTTATAGAGGTCTACATACAGGCATGTACATGGGTGAATATATTTATATATGATGATGGCGAAATAGATCTATGTGCATATATTTATAGGTGCAGTATAAAGGTAGCAGATAGACATTGGACCTCCACTTAAGTATTCCCTCAATGCAAGAACACTTTGTTCTATTAAACTGGCATTCCAGGAGACTCACCTTCCCAACACTATCACTGAAGACAAATGGGTGCTTAACCAAATGTAGAAAACTGATGGTGCCTGACAGTAAAAACATATAACATATGGGGTCTTCAACGTTTGAAGGTCAGTAAGCAGCCATCTAGCTCAGAAGCAAGAAGCCCACATGGCAGAAGCAGATCAGCCTGTGTGACTACAAGGGGTTGAAGCAATCAGATACCAGGCATCAAAAAACAAAAAAAAAATATTATTGTGAATATGTGGGAGTGCAGATTGAGGACTCAAAGCTTATCTTTAGGCAGCTGAGCATTCCCTTAAAGAATGGTTGTTGGGGAGGAGACAAGCCTTTAGGTGCATTGTAGCAACAATGAAACATACCATTTTCCTCTACTTCTTTATGCTTCCCTTCCCCCTACTATCATGATCCCAATTCTACCTTACAAATATGGCTAAGGCAGAGGATGTACACTGGTACAGATATGAACTGGAAACACAGGGAATCTGGGACAGATGATCAATCCCCTTAGGCCAGTGGTGAGAGTGGTGATACCAGGAGCGTGCAGGGAAGATGGGGTAGTAAGGAAAAACCAATTACAAGGATCTACATATAACTTCCTCACTGGGGGACAGACAACAGAAAGATGGGTGAAGGAAAATATCAGACAGTGTAAGACATGACAAAATAATAATAATTTATAAATTATTAAGGGTACATGAGGGAGGTGGGAAAGGGTAGCAAGGGGGAAAATGAGGAGCTCAAGTAGAAAGCAAATGTTTTGAGAATAAGGAGGGTAACAAATGTACGAATGCACAAAAGAGTTTGACACCATGGATGGATGGATGGGTTGTGATAAGAGTTGTTTGAGGTCCCAATAAAATGATTTTTTTAAAAAAGAGGTTTTCCATGAAAACCTACTAGCGTATTATTTTTTTTAATTTTTAATTTGATTGGAGGTTTTTTTTTATCACAATCCATCCATATATCCATAGTATCAAATGCATCTGTGCATATGCTGGCATCATTTTCAAAAAAAAATGTTCTTTCTACTTGAGCCCCCGGCATCACTTTATTTTCCCCTTCCTCTCTCCCCCTCCCTCGCCCATTATTCTTGATAAATTATATGTTATTCTTTTTTTTTCATGTCTTACCCTGAGCACTGTCTCATTTTACCCACTTTTCTGCTGTGTGTCCTCCTGGGAGCAGGGGGGCATACATTGATCATTGTGATTGATTTCCCTTGAACAGTCCCCCTCCCCCAGCCACTTTACCCTCCTACTTTCTCTTCTCCCTTCATTGTCATGGCTTCCTTATGTTGCAACCTCTTACCTGTACCAGTATACAGGTTCTGGTCTAGCCAGATTTGTAAGATAGAATTGGGGTCATGGTAGTGAATGGGAGGAGGGACGGGAGCATTGAAAACTAGAGGAAGGTTGTGTGTCTTGTTGGTGCTATACTGCACCCTGACTGGCCTTTCTCTTCCTTGGGATGTTAAATTTCTCAAGTGTATATTCTAATTCTTAATTTTTAAAAATCTCATCTGGATTTGCTGTCATATTTAGAAATACATTGAATTGTGAAGTAAGGTATAGACCATGATGGTATGTTGCAGAAACTTCATATAAGCCTTGGCCTCTGTATCAGAATGGTTCACATACAGGAGCACTCACATTCTCTACAGTTGCACAATGAAAAAGAGGTTAGTCAATATTTCCCGGTTGCGTAGAATCAAATACTTTTATAAAATCTGAAAAAAACAATGTTGAAGTGTGACAATACATGCCAGACTACAAATCCAACACAAGTTGTAAATTCTGCACAATGTGAAAGATTATGATTGAAGAGAGGAAAATCTATAAAAAATGAAGTACTTATTATTTCAGAAGCACTTAAAGAGGAAAAAGAAAGTGATTATATGAGTCTTTTGACATATGAATTTTTCTATTTTGTACACTGGATTAGCATTCGTTCTTTGTTCAATAAAAGCCATATGTTGATGATAAACTAGAACATAATTTTACATAAACACAGTGGCGTGTTCCCAAGGAACTTTTAAGCAGATGTCCAGTTCTTGGAATGTGTTCTTTTGAAAAACAAGTAAGAATCTTATTCTGATGTTTTAAACTTTTATATTAGAATCGAGGCAACTGCCTTTTTAATATTGCTTTCAATTTCATTGATTGGTTGATTATTTTTGCTTTAACATCCCTTACCTGTCTATTTCTCATTGTTGTTGTTTGGTATTTCTGAGATTATTTCCAACACAGAACAATCTTATGTCTAACAGAATGAAACACTCAGAATTCTGTGTCAGTCCGGGTAGGCTAGAGGAACAAATTTCATAGACATGCATGCAGATGTAAGGAAAGGGTTTATATACAAAAGGAATATAACACTAAGAAGGCATCCCAATCCAGTCCAGTACAAAGTCATAAGTCACATATTAACCCATATGCCTGAAATCAGTCTATAAAGTCTCCTTCCTACTCATGAAGTCACAGGTCAGTCGGTGCAGAATCCCAGCACTACCAGGGGTCTCCACATGGCTCCTCGCTTCCAGGGCTCAGGGTCCCTCAACGGCAGAAGCAACTCATCGCTGGCAGAGGTTTCCATGTGTCCGCCCCAGCTTCAGAGATCCAGCTCAATCAGGGCAAAGCCGAGTGGTCTCTCTGCCGGCTCCTCCAGCTTCTCAGATGCTGCCATCTTGTCTGTGATTAATCATCTTTGAAACTAACTCCCAACAACTGGGAAAGATAGCTGCTCATCTTCACGAGGGTAACATCGTGAGACTTCCCAGAAGTCTCAGGAGAAAGTCATGCCCACATAGAGGCCTCATTGGCTACTCAATGGCTATCTCCAGATTAACAGGCTAGACTCCACCCCTACATTTCAAACATAAAATTATCATAAGCACATGACGGCCACAAATCCTGAGTCAGCTTCACAATGCTATTATGTTTAAGATTATTTTTGTAACCATGTCAATCCATGTAGTTGAAACTCTAATTTGTTGACCTTCTGTCCTTCAACCCTCCTCCCACCCCCACATACACAAAGTACATGCAATGAAGTCTTGCTATCCTTACACAAAATGATGATTCTGGCTATACTTCTTTAAGATAGGTGTTCATTTTTCTTGAAATGTATATTACAGTCAATATTTTTCATTAGCATTATAATCTAACTTCATAAAGTTTTCTTCAGTCTTCTTCATTTATTGATTGCTTTTGTATAAATACATTATATATATATATATATTTATGGGGCTATTGAAAATGTCATGGTGAATCTGGCATGTCATCATCCTCAAATACTTTATTATTTATTTATTTATTTATTTATTTATTTTTATTTTAGGCATCACTGCCCTCTGATGGTGGGAGTAGGAGGCCCAGCCTTTGCTCCTGTGAGCTGGAATTGAACCTCCATCCCAGTGGGCCACAGTCCCGCATACAACCACTATGCCACCAGGGCTCAGCCCCATCCTCAAATACTTTAAAGACGTATTTGACAGCATATTTGCTCAATGTGATACATTAGTTCAGTTCCTGACAGCTATTTTCACGGATGTTGATAATAGTACAAGTAAACTAAAATCTTAGACACTATTAATTTCATCTCTGCTTATTGTGACATTGCTTATTGTTTCAGTTGTGAGTTTTGCTTTTTTGTTGAGGTGTAATCCATACTGAAGGCTGTAGTTTTGAATTTTCAGCAGTAAGTATTTACATGACTTTTAGCAAGAGTCTTCATCGCCTATGGCAAATCATTAATTATTTTCTTAAGATTAGAATACTCATTTCCATCATGCAGATGTTGATGTATAGCAACCATTGAGCACTGTGGTTCTCAACCATTCTGAGGCCGTGATCCTTTGATACAGTTCCCCAGGTTGTAGTGACCCAACACCTGTAAATTATTTTCATTGCTACTTCATAAATGTAATTTTACTACTGTGATGAACCAGGAGACCCTTGTGAAAGGGTCATTTGTCCCCCCCCCCCCCAAGGGATCGTGACCCACAGGTTGCAGAAGTGCTGCTCTTGAACAAGGTAGAACTGTTCCCATGGGTTTTCTAAACTACAATTTGTCATGGGAATAGAAAACTTTGTCTTTCTCTTGTGAAGTTGCTTGTGGTTTTGAACTACTGAACTGTGGTTAGCAGCCCAGTACATAACCTATTATGGCACCAGAGCTTCGATTAAAATAAATTTAGTGCAAGTCAAAGTTCCATAAATACAAATCTCTGATCAGAATTCAGCAAAGAACACCATTCTGGTGCTTTATTTTAGCTGAAGATTTTAACATAGAAGTTAAAGTATCCAGAACATTGATTAGAATTAAGGTGAACCAAGAGGCTTGTTGTTAAGGGTCTGAGAAAAAAAAACTCACAGCAATGGTTTGGGGTTTTTCTTTTTGTTTGTTTGTTTGTTTCAGTTTGGTGACTATTGGGAAGCTATTTATTATCTTCTTATTTGAGTTTGTGTTTTCTTTTAATAGAAGTTTGTATGTTTTTTCTGCTGATCATAATAGGAAGTAATAAAGCTGGATAGAACAAAAGAGGAATGATAATTTGATAGACATTGGGGCAAATAGAGTATTATGTATCAAGTTTAATAGCCAGAACTGTGTGTTCTAAAGATAATTTATACTTATTGGTTACCAAATCATATGCCCCCAGTAATTTCAGCTTCATTGTTGAAAAATGATACTAATGATTACAGATTCCTTTAGCATGATAATAGCTTGATAGAAATGAAATGTGCAGACTCGACTTCCTGAATCAAATAGCCAAGATAGAATTTGGTGGCAGAAGGAAGAACAGATTAAAGTTGCTTACTCAATAACTCTTAGGAGTTACACTGAGCTCAACTGGGGAAACAGGGAGATTAAAGTCAACGTGTCAGTAAAGAAAATGTAATATATATGTATATATATAAATATAATGAGTGTGTTATTGCCCAAAAGGGTGGATAATACCTGTATTCATATACTCATAATCATCTACTGAATTGTATCTAGCTTCTTCACTGTCTGCTATATAGTTGACAAAAGCTAGATTCAGTATATTCTGATAATTGAGTATTCATAATATGATTTCTCTGTTGATTTTTGTTCTTTTGGAGATGTATTTAGTTAAGTAATTATAAAAATAGCTGAAGGAAATTAAGGTAGCTTTTTTAATGGTTTAAAAGATAAAGCACATATGGATGAATGAACAAGTGAATAAATCATTGTACAAATAACATTTTAATTATTGCAGCTTTACCCTTAGTGTGAGCTAGAAAATTATGCATTTACTAGCATTGGATTTTTTGATGTTCTGAAGTCAAACAAGTGCCATCTCTATTAGCGGATGAAGTCTTCATTATCTATGCCATGCTGCACAAAACAATCAGCCAATTGAGTTGATTTTGAGTCGATTGATCCCAAGAGTAAAAACCCAAATCAAATCCATTAACATCTATCTACTTGGTGGATTTGAACTCAGAGTGACCATAGAAGATAGAATTAAGCTCTTCCTTATGGGTTCAAGACTTCGAATCCTTACACAACAGGCAGCGAATCTTTCTCCCTGGAAGCAGCTACTGGTTTTAAGTGGAATGTTGTATCACTGTAAATGTTCTTTTTTTTTGTCATGCTTGATCCATTTAATTTCTAAGGTTTACACTTGTGGTGAAGTGGAATAAATTTCATAGGAAGGAAAGACACCGATATATACCATAGCTCCTATCCTGGGAAGAGTTGGCTAATGTTATCATTAAAAGAATTATTGAATAAGTTTGTTATTGTTATTGTTGAGGGTTAGTGATGCATTTGGCTCTTTTGATCAACTGGACAACAGATGCAACACATTTTGCATTCCTTTTGTGAGTGTGATTGCTTCCCTATTTGTATTCATCAAATTATTTAATTATTTATTCTTGTCTTACAAGTGACTTGTCAAAAATACTTATATTTACTTTCCTTAATGATTTCCATAGAGATCACTTTATGCATGTTTTACTCATAACTATATAGCATACTTCGAAGTAGCCACTTCTGAAAGTACTGAAATCATACAAAATATATCACACATTTTTACCACCACTCATTCTTTACTATTTATTGTTCTTCATTTAATCTTACATATAATTTAGCTACATAGATTTAACCCTTTTTTACCTTTACTCCCATGCTTTCATTGTGGGGTTCTTCTAGGAGGCTCTGGGTGGTGCATATTATTAATTAAATGCTGGCTTTTTAACCAAAAAATCCATTGGTTCACACTCACCCAAACATGCTAGGGAAGTAAGAACCTTGTAATTTGCTAGCAGACAGCCCCAGGACTGCAAACTCTGTAGCATGCAGTTCTGCTGTGTGTATCTGTGGCTGGCATGAGCTAGAAAGGCCTCAACAGCAGCTAACAGCAAGATGGTTCTCTACCTGAAGAAATCACCGAGTGAATATTTTTTTCTTTTAATGAAAGTCTGCTGGAGATGCATTCTCTCCATCTTCCTTTGTCCAGAAAATACTGTATCTTATTTTTCAGAAATATTTTTCTAAGTATACTAAAGGGTTTTTGTAGTTATTTTCTTTCAGTTCTGTAGAAATGCTCTTTTGTTGAATCCTGGCTTTGAGAGTTTTTGTTCAAAAGTCATGTCACCCTCATGCTTGACTTTTTCATACATATATATATATATATATACACACACACAGATACATACACACACTTTTAGCTGTCAGTTAGACAAATGCATTTGTCTTTGATTTCCAGTGGTCTTATTATGATCTAATATTGTAATTTTCTTTTTATTCATTTTGCTTGCAGTTTCCCAAACAAATGGAATCTCTCTGTTTATACTTTTTCTCAGTTTTCAGTCTTTTGCCCTATCTATTCAATTTTAAGTCTGACTCGTCATCTGTCTTTTTATCATCAGCTGCATGCCAATTAAACAGGGGATGCATTTCTTATTTATCTTTTGCACTTTCCTCAGCTTGTTCTATTATTTTTATTTATTTATATTGAGTATTTTCCATAAACCCTTCATTTAATTCTTTTTTATCACTCATCCTCTTTCCACCTTTATCATTCTTCACTGGATTCTTACTTTCAAACATTGTACTTTTTAACTCTAGAAATGTTTTATTTAAGGACTCCAGCTTTTAATATAGAGGTATTTTTGCAACCTCCAGTAAACATGACTTTCCCAAATTTTGAAATCATGAAAATATAGAATGAACATATAATCAAATATTTTTCAACTCACCTTAACAATTGAGAGATGCAGCAAGATTTTCTAAATTCAGAGGAGCTTTAGAGTCTATCCTCTTCATTGCCAAGACATCAGATGCCAGATATTCCCAAGATTTAGGAACACCTATACTTACAGTTATCAATTATTATAATCAGAAAGGAGAGCAACAAAGTGGTATAATGAGTGATTTTGTGGAGAGACTTTTATTGTCCCCTGGTGTAATGCCATTTATTTCCAAAGCACATGCTTTTTCCAATCCAGGAATTCACTAAAGCACTCTTTTTTCCCCTTCAATGTTTACTTAAGACCGGTCAAATCAAAAGAGATGGATGAATGATTGGTTCATCATCCTTTCCTGAAGTTATTTGCCAGATTTAATCTTTGTATTTTCCACCACGTTTTCAGGCATGGAAGTGTTGCCAGTCTGTTTTAAAAAAGACACCATGATTGTTATCTCTAGGGGGAAAAAAAGGACAAAAGAAAAAGTATATTTGTACTATATTCATAATGTAGATTAAATGAGTATTGTGATAACATATGACACTCTAGGAATGATGCCCTTTGCTCAATTATTTGTCCACTTAGCCTTTTAAAATAAAAGGTAATATTGATCCCATAAATGTAATCATAAAGTGGAAAACAAAAGTTTAACTTGATGCAAATATTTTAAAAATCTACAATAAACTTGTATTAACTTGTTCTAATATGTCTGAACAAAATCTAGTTTTAGCCATTAAGAGGATTTGTGATTTGTTCAAAAAGAGCGCCTGTCAAAGAAATGTGGACTCTGCTAAAATTCAGACAAGAACAAAGAACAAATGCATAGTGAAGCTTGGGTTGAAGAATGGTAAAAGCTTTGGTGCTTGATGCAAATTTTATGGGGGCAATGCTTCAAAGAAATCAGTGGTTTACAAGTGGAAAATTCATTTTAAGAATGTAAGAGATGATATTCAAGGTGAGATCTGTAATTGAAGACCATCCACATCAATTTGAAAAAAAAATTAATCCTATATGTGCCCTACATGGAAAGAGCCAACCATTAACAGCAGAAACTAGTTTACAGTCATAACCATCTCAGTTCATTTGGTGTACAAATTTACTGCAAAATTAAAGTTGAGCAGACTTTCTCCTGGGTGGGGGCCAAAACTGTGGTGCCCAAATCTGCTTCAGTCAACGGTTGTGTTTTCAATGGAAATTTTAAATACGCAGGGTTCAAATCCCGAAGCATTTCTTCAAGGCAGTGTAGCAGCAGAGGAAATGCTGATTACCTGTATAAACCTGATGATAAAGCAGAGTCAAAGCAAGAGCTCCCAAGAGAGAGAACTGGCTCCATCAAAACAAGGGTGGACTGGGGGAGAGCCGAGGCCTGGCAACCGTTTTTGTTTTGCTTTTCCATTTTGGATGAGCAAGGCATTTTGCTTGTTGATTTTCTGGACGACCAACAGATGATAACATTCCGTTATATGTGAGCTAAATTTGAGGAAGTAGTCAAACTTTGTAGACAAACCTTGGAAATCACCAGGAAACCCTTGTCCACCACAAGATTCTTTCTCAGTATGTTCACCAAACAAGGGCGATGTTGTGAAAGTTTCCATAGAAAATCATTAGTCACTCATGACGTGGTTACTTAGGATTTCATTTGTGTCCTAATTTTAAAGGCACTCATTTTTATTAAGTGCATAATGTAAAAAGACTACATTGACGGAGTGAAATTCCCAGAACCCTCGGTTCATTAAAAATAATAGCTACTAATATCTACTATGTAGTCTTCATTAATGTGCTCTATTTGATCTCTCGGTTCTAATAGCCATCGAAATGGTTATATAAAGTAACCATTTACAGAAAAAAGATCATAATTAAAAGGTGTATTAGGGAAATTTACAAGTTGGAATGCCAATGAGCAATGCTTAGGGATGAGTTGTTTATCAGGACATGTCACAAAGCTCTTTCCGGTCTGCTAAAATATGTCAAACGGGGCCTCCCAGGCCATTCTTTGCTTCCACCTGAAAGCATTCACCTCAAGCTCGGAGGGTCAGCAAATTTAATTCAGCTCCCTGAATTAAGTTCCCAGAGGCATCCCCCTCTAGTAAGCCTCGGCCCAAAGCCATCCAGCTCCCTTCTGTGGGTCAGCAAGCCCCACTCTCCCAAATAAGCTGAAACCCCCAACTCACAAGCCAGTCTCCGGCACTGATGCACTCCTTTTTATTTGTTCTGTGGCTTGGAAAGTCCGTCGCTCTGCTCTTTGCTCTGCAGCTGCCTCTCTGATAATATGACCGTGTAATGGATCCCGGAGAGTCACGGTGCAGGTACCTTGGGTCCAGAGGACATATTTCACTCTTGGCATTTGTTGTAAAGGGCCCTGCTGCTTCTCAGAGGACTCTTTTATCCCCAGCAGGCTAGCATTGCAGAGAATCCACTTCACCCTTTCTCGCAGGTGAATCCTATCAGTATATTTTCCTATCTTTTTAGTTTGGTGGGAGTTCTAAAGACGGGCTGAAAGAGCCATGTAAATAATTCACTGCCCCATATTCTAAAGTAATGCTTATAATTAGATTTCCTTCCAATATTCATTTCTTTGTCATTAACCCTAATCCCAGTAAATCTCTTTTCTACCATTTGCATTTATGAACTATAACTGCTTTCTGATTAAAAACACTCTCAATTATTTGATTCAATCTATGAGTAGTCGTAGTGAACACTGTCTCCTAGTCCAGTTGTAGAGAAAGTTGTCTAAAAAATGTATAGTTAGAAGTCTTTAAATAAAATTTCAAGACATTTTAGTTCAACTGCTATTACCTTTTTCTTATTGTTGTTCATTTGTTCATTAAATTCTAGTCTATAATCAGCAGCAGATCCTTCAAGCAAACATCAAAGGGAATTAAGGAAAAGATAGAAATTGCCATGGAATACCTTGGGTAATGTACTTTCGTAGCAATTACTATCAGAATGGAAAAAGGAAAGTTGTGTTGGGTTACAGTAAATATCTATTTCATAAGAATTTGATTAATTATATCTCTCAAATTAAGAATATATTATGGAAAGCGAAATGTCAAATCTTCATATCATTATCCTAAAGCATACAATACATAAAATATATTAACATATATGAAACTAAGCTCCTGGGAAGGCAAATAGATGTTCTCATTTGAAAAAAAATTTACATGACATTTTTGAGATAGTGGTAGTTGATAAAAGTTAAACATGGAGCTACAAATTAATATGGCTGTGGCATTTCTACTTTTAATGAAATGAAGCAATTTGTTGTGAGCATGATTTTCCATTGGACCTATTGGAAAAGCAAAAAGTATTTTCAGATGTAAAATATATATGCTGAAAATATAAGTTTATATTGTGTTAATACATTACAAATTGAGAAAGAAAAGTAACAAAAGTTATTAGAGGAAATTCAGCCATTTGATCAAGATAAAAGATGCATTAAAAACAAGCAATTAGTACTCTCTTAGTCTAAATGATAACTATAACACCTTAAAACAAATATAAAATATAAAGTGTTGTATTAATCTGGGTAAACTAGGAAAACAGATCCACAGAAACCTATATGCATAAGAGATAATTTTATGTAAAGGGTAAGCGCACATCAAGAAAGCATCCCAAACCAGTACTGTCCAAGCTTAGAAGTCCAACATTAACCCATATGTCTGACACCAATCTACAAAGTCCTCCTCCATCTCACAAAACACACACAATGATGTTGACTGCAGGAGGAAAGCTGAATCAGTGAACCCAGCACCCATGTCTGCATTAGCGTGTGGCTTCTTCTCCAGTTTGTCTCCCAGGAAGTGAGCCTTGCCAGTTGAAGCAGGGAACTGGCTAAGACAGCTGCACCCTGGTCTGACCATCAGAAATCAGGAGACCAGAGAACTAGAAAGGTGAGGCTCCCTGAGTCATTTATCTATCTGTCCTTCAATTAACCCTACATGTACATATCATCCAGGTTGGCACAAGTTGACTATCTCAGATGATTATTTTTAGAATATTTCATTTTTTAAAAAAAGCAACAAATGTTCAATTAGCGTTTGTTATAATAATCAAGACAAAAGTCTACAAAAAACAAATTTATTCTGGTGAGATATGGCATTTCTATTTTCTGAGCAGTTTACAAATAAAATAATGATCTTGGCCGAGCTCCGGTGATACAGTGGTTGTGCATGGGACTGTGGCCCACTGGGCTGGTGGTTCAAATCCAGCAATACCACTCGAGGAGCAAGACTGCTCCTACTCCCACCAGACGGTTGTCATGCCAATTTTTTTTAAAAGTGATTTTTTTATCATTCTTTGTTATTAACTCTAAGATTAATGTATCATTTCAATGAATTTGAAGTCAGATATATTTAATATAATTTAATATCTTTTAGTGAGAGATCTAGCTAGACTTTACATTTCCTTTGAGTAAGTACATGAAAAGTGAGTGAATGCTGGGGGAAAATGGACAAATTTCATTTTTTTTCAGATTAAGTTACTAACCAATAAATGAGGAAATGTATTTCCTGCTGTCCTAAGAAATTTTATGTCCATTCAAAACTGGTCTTTCACTATCCTTTTTCACTCTTTGAAGCAACTAGATATTGAAGATAAAGTTAGTGTTCCTTCATTCTGAAAAAATGAAAACTCTTTCCGTTACTGTGAATATACAATTAGCATCTATACATGATCATAACTTCTTTAACCCAATGAAAGGAAAAAACAGAGTTCAACAGAAAACTCCTACTTAGGTGAAAGACTAGAGCCTGGTGGCCCAGGGATGGATTACTAGCTGAAAGTCAACACATGGAGCCTGCCAAGTTTTCTACATGAGGAAATGGGACAAACTGCTTCTGTAAAGATAGCCACCTTGGTAACCCTGTAAGTCAATTTTACTCTCTCATATTCAAACTCCAAAACCCAACCTACTGTCCTTCATTTAGTGCTGGCTCATAGCGACTCCCCGTGTGTTTCTCAGACTGTAACTGTTTTAAAAAGTAACAAGTCCACTTCTTCTCCTGCACAGCTGCTGGTGGTTACAATCTGTTGACCATAGACATGACAGCCCTACTTGTAACCCATCCCCCCTCACCAGAACTAGTGTTCTTATTCTATCATATAGGGTCCCTAAATCAAAATGGAGTTGACGACAGTGGGTTTAAGGTATATTGTGAAGAATCAAGGGTCTCCCTTCTAGGTCGTTCAACCTTGTACTATCCAATATTAGCACAATAGGGAAAACCAAGAAAATCTTAAAGACATGCAGATAGGAAAGGGACAATTTGAATTAACTTCATTTGTAGATTACATATTGGTGATATAGAAGAGTACAACAAATTTTCAAAGAAAAAACAAACCAAAAATAAAAACTAGAACTAATAGAGTGAATTTAGCAACCTCACTTCTACTTTTTTTAAAATTAAATCATTTTATCGGGGTCTTGTACAACTCTTATCACAATGCACACATGCATCCTTTGTGTCAAACTCTTTTATACATTTGTTTCCCTCATCGTTCTCAAAACACTTGCTTTATATTTGAACCCCTGGTATCTACTCCTCAGTTTTCCCCTCTCCTTCCCACTCCCCCATAAACCCTTGATAAATTGTAAATTATTATTATCTTGTCATTTCTTATACCATCTAATATCTCATAGAGATAAATTAATTACATTTCTACAACTTTGAGAAAATAATTGAAATGGGACTGTTCTCACTACCTGATTTCAAATCTTACTATAGAGCATCTAGTAAATACACAGGAGGGGTTCTTTTTAGTTTATGAAGAATCATTACTTAGAATACAAAAGCTAAAGCTTAAAAATTAATTTCTGTGTTTGACTTTATCAAAGTAAAACCATCTGTTCTTCTGAGCATGTAAAAATTTAAAAAAGGTCCCTGACATTCACAAGATGCTTTGGCACTCATAGCTAATGTGATTCTGATTGCTGTAAACAGACTTACAGAATATCAGTCTCAGACAAGGTTATTATGAGATCATATTAAAATGAGACAACACAAGGCCACTTCATGTCCAAGCACATTTAAAAATAAGATCACAGACAAAAACAGATGGGGGTGTATGATTCCATAACAAATTCCAAATACACCTTCTCTAGATGCAAATGAGTGATAATAATTTCTTTAATACTTACAACTGTAACCTCATTCAAATCTTCCCTCTTTATATACATCAGATTTATTGAGATATGAAAGAATAGAACTGACCTTGCTTTCTGACAATATCTAATCTAAAGAAAATGTTCAAATCATCCAATCAAAGCAGACAGGTTCTTCCTAAGGCATACTGTCAGGTTTCCCTCACTGAAGGACATTGACTTTCTAATTATATTCTGAAGAACAGAAATGACAATTCAGGGACTTAGAAATCTGATATTGATCATATATTAAATGTATTAAAATCTATAATGAACTTGTATAAATCTGTAAAAAGAAGTAAAGCAAGCATCTTTATCTCACAGAGCAGCTGATGGGTTTGAATGATTAACCTGTAGAAAGCAAATGAACACTTAACACATTATATCACCAGAGTTTATTTGGAATATTTTTAAAATCATGTAATTGAGGACTTATACAACTCATCACAATCCATGCATACATTCATTGTGTCAAGCACATTGTACATTTGTTGTCATCATCATTCTCAAAACATTTTCTTTCTACTTAAAGCTTTGGTATAGGTTCTTCATCCCCTCCCCCGCCCCCATGCTTCTTCCCTCATGAACCCTTGAACATTTATAAAAAACGTTTTTCATGTCTTCCACTGACTCATGTCTCCCTTTACCCAACTTTCTGTTGTCCATCCACCTCGGAAGGAGTTATATGTGGACTCTTATGATTGGTTCCCACTCGCCAACCCCTTCCCGTTACCATCCTGGTATTGCTACTGAGAGGATTCTTTGTCCTGGATTCTCTGTGTTTCCAATTCCTCTCTGTATCAGTGTACATGCACCGGTTTAGCTGGATTTGTAAGGTTGAATCCATCTCGTGATAGTGGGTGGAGGAAGCATTAAAGAACTACAGAAAAGTAGTATTTTTCATCAGAGCACTGCATCCCGAATGGTTTGTGTCGTCCCTGAGACACTTCTGTAAGAGCAGTTCAGTTGCCTACAGATGAGCATTGGGTCTCCACTCTGCACTCCCCTTCATTCACAATGATATGGTTTTTCTTGTTGTTGTTCTTTGATGCTGGATACCTGATCAATTGGCACCACATGATCACCCAGGCTGGACTTTGTTGTATTTCTTCAATGTGGACTTTGACTGCTTTGGTGGCCTGAATGCTGTGTGGCCATGCCCTCCTTTCCAGTTCCCCTGTCCAACCACTGGTGGAGGTGCTATCTAGCATGGGTTTGTTAAAGGATGGGAGCTGAGTGCTCCAGGCCAGTCCTTGTCCTGCACTCCTTCAGAATCCACCCATCCCCTTCTCTACGCCCCCAGTTCAGTCATCCGTTTCCCCCATCCCAGTTTACAGTCACCCATCTCTCCCTCACACAGGGACACAGTAGTCAAGAGAGACCCTCAGGGAGACCTCCAAACAGCCACCCTTTGGGCAGAAAGGGGCAGCTTGCTTGTGGGCTTCAAATGCACTTTTCTGCTTGCAATGTTGCCCCTGGACCATGTTTTTAGCATATTTTAAAATAAAAACTGATGTCAAAAGCAAAAAAAACCCAAACTTGCTTTCTTCCATTTATTTCTTCCATGTGGACTTTATTGCTTTTCAGCTAGATGACCACTTATTTATCTTCAAGCCTTTAAGATCCCAGACACTATGCATTTTAATAGCTGCACACCATAAACTTTCTTCCCTACATTTACTTATGCACTCACTTTGTATTCAGGGATCTTGTCAGGAAGGTGACCATCATAGAATGCCAGTTTAATTTAAAAAAGTGTTCTTTCATTGAGGGAGTACTTGAGTAGAGGCCCAATGATTATCACTAAGCCTATAAATATATGCACATAGATTTATTTCCCCATCAACATATATAAATATATTTACATATGTACATGCCAGTATTTGCACCTCTAAAAATGCTCTTTGCTTTCTAGTTCTTACCTCTATTTCCTTTTGCTTTTGTTTTGTCCCACTACCATATTCAGCTTTTGTTTGGGCTTCCATACTTCCTCTCAGTTACATTGCCTTTGATTAAATCTGACTAGGTCTCCTACACCCTCCTTGCCATCAATTTTGGAATACTTTTGCTTTGGGAAACATTTTAGGAAAAAAATTCTAGGTCTACTATATCAGAAATTCTGGGTATGGATCTAACAATTGAAAAAGAGGAAAAACAAAAGCCATTCCTTATGGATCTAATATATGCTAAAGTTTATGATTGTTATCCTAGCTATACTAGACCCTGAATAAAGCAGCATGTGGTGAGTCATGTGTTAGCAAACCAAATTACCATTTTCTATTTCATGTAGATACCTAATAAGAACAGAAATCCCAAGCAACCAATTTATGGACATCGAAGTTAGTCAATCAGGACTTGAGTCAGTTTAATCTAAAAGAAAATACTTGCCAATCTGAACCTTCCCCAGTGTATTTTTCCATTTTGTTGCTAATTATATCATTTCCACCTGTGCCAAGCTTCAGACAAGGCATTCTCTAAATAATGAATTGAAAAATAATGAGCCATACACAAATTTAATATTGTGAACATATTATTTCTCACATGTTCCAGTGAACTTCACAGTAGGTGTGAATACAAAAGACCCAGCTAAGCAGAAAGCCCTGTGACTTCCAGCATCTACAGGCCCACACACTAATATCCATGGCTGTGGAGTCATTTTGGACTCAAAGTGATGCTACATAACAGAGCAGAACTTCTACTGTGGGTTTCTGAGGCTTTCCATCTTTAAGGAAGTGAGTTGCTTCATCTTTTTCCCCACTCTTTGGAATGAATGATGTTGCATTTATCATCCCAATGCTTAATCCACCATGCTTTAAAGGCTCTTTAGACGTCAAAGCTATAAGCTGCAAACAAAAAGAAGCCAATTACAACTCACTATGCCCCTATAGGACAGAGTAAAATTGTCTCTGTGGGTCTCCTAAACTGTTACACTCTCCCCCCTTTAAAGAAAAACCTTTTCATTGGGAGGTAATACAGATCTCAACTAATTCATTAGTGCAACCACAGCCAACAGTATTATAGAATTGCTGCCACAATCAGTTTCAAAACATTCTGTCTTCTCAAACTCCCTGATATCATCTCTCTTTTATGCCCACAATCCTCACTGTACCTCCCAGTAGGCCTTATTTCTAATTGCTATCTTTATACCTTCATAAATCCATATATCAAAAAACAGAAAAACATATACCAAAAATTCAAGATGGTTATCCCCAATAACAAAATGCATCAGAGCTAAACCACAATATGAAGAAAAGTTAAAACCCAACAAAAACCAAAATATTGAAAAGCATATTAGGCCCAATATTTATAGGAGGGAACAGTTGGCAAGGACTTAACTCTTCAAGTCAGGTTCATGATTTCTATCTTCTCTAGATAGCTCTCTAAGGTACTCTCCTTTGTAACCAGTGTAGTCGCATCCCACCACTATGTATAGAGGAAAATCACCAGTTCTTTGTTTCCTGTATAGATCTCCCAAGTATGTCTTGAGCCCTCATTGTCATCCAAAGCTTTCTGGAAACCAGATGCTCAGTTTGGACTCAGATACTATTTTCTTCCTTGACTTTAGATTATGTGAATTGCAATCCTTTGGTCACTGATGTTGGAGGGCTTCTTCCTTGTGGGCCTAGTTGACCTCTCAGTCAGATGACTACTTATTTGGAATCAGCCTTTAAACCCCAAACACTATTTGATCTGATGGCCAGGCAGTATCTAATTTCTTCAGCACACTTTTCCTGTAACATCCATGTTTCCCTCCTTATGGCAACTATCAAGTAGGGCCATGATGTAAGAATTAATTGTTCTCAAATTTTAAGCTATGATTCAGTGCAAGCCCCATATCCACTTTTTATCTATGTTGTTTTAAAATATTTTAATCTGCTTTTGTCTCCCTTTAAAGGCCTCCTTTTTTATTTTTGATAGAAAGTTTTCTCAATCATCTCCTGAGAGCATATCTTCCATTAATGTAGGCACTAATTATTCACTGGTAGTAATTTCTAAAACACAGGTTGAAAAAAAGGGAAATTGGGTCAAAGTAAACTAGCTCCATGTAGCAATAATTGAATTATTCACGCTGTACAGATCCTTTCATGACTGGACACTATTTACACAAACAATCATAGTTGGTTGTCAGGGTAAAACTTACAACAATATTCATTGAAAATGCCCGTCACAGGTTGCCTGAATAATATATATCTTATTCCAGCATATGGGACATTGGCATAGTAAGTAAGTGACTGTCTGCCTACTAGTAGATTCTTTAAATGGGTCAAAAACCTCATCTTTTTCCCACGGAGTGGCTGGTGGTGTTGAACTGCTAGCCTTATGGTTAGCAGTCCAATGGGTTGCCACTGCAGCAAGAAGAGGGCGATTTAGCAAAGGGGCCTGAGAAGGAATCTATGTTTCAAGTGCAACTGAGCCTAAATGATAAAGAAGATAAAGATAGAAATTAGCAAAACACTAATAAGACAATGAAAGTAAGTTCAAATGAGAAAGAAAGGTGATTAATTTGATGTTTGGTACATTTATATGAGAAATTTTGCTTGATCTGTGCTGCCTAGAAAGTAATTTACATTGAAAGCTGACATGTTTTCAGCATAATAAACATTACTTAATTCTCACTGCCTTATACTAAGCCTACCTTATTAACTGCATGTCCCTGAAAGCATTGGATTGTTGACTCTTTACACTGTTCTTAGCTGTGAAGGAAGAGATTCCAACTTCTGGTGATCCTGAGTGTGCTGAGTTGAAATAGTCCATAAGATTTTCAAGCTGTGACCCCAGATATTTTCCAGAGGTTGTCTTTTTTAATTTACATAATTTTATTGGTGGCTCTTACAGCTCTTATAACAATCGACATCAATTGTATCAAGTATATTTGTACACATGTTGCCATCATTTAAAGTGGATTTAAATCACCAACCTTTCAGCTGAGTAGGCTTGCATTTATAGTAATATGTCAACAGGGAACTTCAAACTTTGCACTAGGAATTCTAAATCTAATTGAACTTCAAATTGGCAAATAATTAAGTATATTTCACTAAAGTCGCATTCATCCCTCATGTAAATTATCAAACGCAATTGTGAATGCATCAGAATGTATCAGCATCTCTAGCAGACTCTCATGGAATTTTCTGGCAGGTACATAGAGAAATTAGCAGAAGACAAAACTATGCAAACTAACGAAACACAGCAGACAGTGGTTCTTCCTTCCTTTTTCTTTTTTTTTGGAGGGGGGCATCACTGCCCTCTGGTGGTGGGAGAAGGAGGCCCAGCCTTTGCTCCCATGGAGCTGGAATTGATCCTCCATCCCAGTGGACCGCAGTCCTGCAAACAACCACTATGTCTCCGGGGCTCAGCCCTATTCCTTCCCTTTTCAATCAGACATCCCAGAGTGTTGTTAAAGCCATTTTATTTTTGCAAATACTTTTCTTAAAAGCTTCTTTTCTTTTCTATTTTAATCTGCAACACAATTGGATAAATTGTAAAACTGAAAGTATGTTTATGATGTTACCAATTAAAAACAGACCATCTGGACTTATATATGATGCATTGAACTTAATTTGCCCTGGATGGCCATGTGATGATATAGAACCCAGATTTTAAAATCAATCACAAATATGGTTATTATCATTAATAATATCCAAATGTTTTAAGTCCTAGCTATATGATTGGAAGGAGAACGCCATAATTACAAATTTTGCTAATCAAATGTGTCTGTTTATCAAAAGTAGAGATCTAATTATAACTCTATAGAATTGACTGTCATGTTTTGTACATTCTTGGTAACTAGAGAGGTTTATAAATAATAGAAATGCATAATGCATAATGATGCATTCCACACTTTCTTAAAATCTTTTGTTTGCTGAAATTTATTAAAGAGCTTTTCTTTTTGAAAGCAGAGGGAGCAGATTCTCTGGTTATTTGCTACATGGAGCACAAATATTTATTTATAAGGTACCAATTTACTAAGTAATTCAATAAAAGATAGCATTATAGTTTTGTGAACACACATATATATTTATTCATGTGTTTGTATATAGTTTAAAGACTGATTAGTTATAGAAATGAATATCATCATTAATAGTTTCTTCAGTATATCGTTACCCAAGGAAAGTAAGCCAACAAGGAATAACAGAGTGTCATTTACACTTGATGAGATTTGGACATAATTTGATTGTGATTGATGATTTTGAGTAGTTTCGGTCCTACTGATACAAATTTCGTATACATTGCTTATGCACAGTAAAACACAACCTGGTGATTCCCCTCTCACCATGGACCAGGGATATGCATACACTCACTATCCTTCAGAATGCATTGGTAAATGGATTGGTAATTGGTGAGTCAAAGATGCAGTTAGGTTAAAATTTAGTACCCTATATCATTTGATCTCTCTATGATCAATTTAATTTTTTTCTAGTTTTTAATATTTTCTGCTTTCTTTTTATTGAACATCTACCTTTCCATCCGAGCCTCTGACCTCAGCCTTCCATCCCTTCCCCCTCTGTCCTTGCTCCCCACTTCCCCGCCAACTCTAAACTTCATAAATTGTTGTTTTGTCATAACTTACACTGTTCGATGTCTCCCCTTGCCCTCTTCCTATATCTGTCATCCCATTAGGGGGTTATAGGTAGATCCCTGAAGTTGGCTCCCCCTCTCCACCCCACCTTCCCTCCACCCATCCAGCAGCTTCATTCGCATGGGGTTCATCTGTCCTGGGTTCCCCGCATTTCTATTTCTCATCTCCACTGTAGTGTAGAATTGGGACTGTGACATTTGGAGGGAGGAAGCCTTCAGGGACTAGAGGAACGTTGAATGCTTCATTGCCACCTCACTGAGCCTCAGTAGCCTGTCTCCTTCCCAAGACTCCCCTGTACAAAAGTGTCCAATTACCCACAGGTGACCCTTGGGTCCCCACTCCACTCTCCCTTCATTCATAGTGCTGTGGTTCTTGTTCTTTGATGTTTGATATCTTTACACATTCATTATAATGCTTTACTTTTACCTCTTGAGTTTGCCTTTGAAATCTTCTGTTTAGTTCTATTACTTCAACATTTTTGCCATTTGTTTCAGGTTTCATAGGCTTGGATGCATGATTCAGAACCATTTCTGACACCACTTTGGTCTTTTAATTTCTTGTCTTTTGTTTCAACTGTTTTTTTGGCAAGCAATTTGCATATCATATAACACAATAATTCAATCATTCAAGCATATAAAGGAGAATTGTACAATCACCCTATCATTTTTTGAGCATCCGCCTCCCCAATGGATAAATCATCTCTAAGCTGACTCTTGTAATTACAATCTGTTCTAGTGCTCTCTCGTGCTCCTGTCTTCATCATTTACTCTCCAATTGTCCATATCTTCCCTATCATCAATCCCCAACTCCCTTATTCTATATAACCCCTTGTATCAGTTATTATCATCATGAATTCACTCTTCCTGTACTTCACAGCTGGGAGATCCAAGAGGAAACAATAAAAAACAAAATTGCACTAAGGTGTTCAGGATAAAAATATAATAATATACAGACAAAAATACAAATAATGCAGAAGAAGGAATAGACCTCCAGCAACATTAAAAAATCCAATGAAGAAATTTTTGTTATGGAATCAGTAAAGGATACTTACACCCAGAAAAAAATCATGTCACATCTATAGGGTGGTCAACTGTCCAAGTATCAAGTTCGACCCAGCAAAATCAAGATTACAATGTACTCTTCCTGGTACTAATGCTTTTCAAGACTCTTGCCAGAGTGGATCTGCCACCTATTTTATTCTCCTTGAGGAGTTTTTTGCCAATCCTGGGCTTCTTCTTTTTCCATATGAAGTTGATAATATTTTTTTCCATTTCTTTGAAGTATGATGCTAGAATTTGGATGTGGATTGTATTGAATATGTAGATTACCTTATGTGGTATTGGCATTATCACTCTATTGAGTTTTATGATGCTTAGACCTGGAATAGTCTTCTGTTTGTATACATTCCTTTTTGTCTCTTATAGTAATGTTTTGTAGTTTTCTCCTTACAGGTCTTTTTTGGGGGGTGTAGGGTGAATGATAGATGTATCCCTAGGTACATCAGCTTTTGTGTGCTTTGTGAATAATACCAATTCCTTGACATCATATTTTTTTTGTATTTCCATCACTAGTATATAGTAATCCAATTGATTTCTGCTTTTAATCTTATATTCTGCTACTTTACTCAAATGTTCTATTGTTTCCAGCAATTCAATTGTGGAAACCTTAGGAATCTTAATAGATAAAGTGTGCAAGTAGCAAAAGTTTCATTTCTTCTTTACCCAATTATGCATCTGTCATATCTTGCCATTGTCTTATGGCATTGGCTAGGACTTCCAGCACAGCATTGAACAGAAGTGGGTCAAAGGGGCATTCTTATTGGGTTCCTTTCTTCATTGTAAATGTTTCCACCTTTTCTCCAATATTGGTTATTGAGTTTTCATGTATGGTTTTTATTGCATTGATGACTTTCCCTTCTGAGCCCATCTTCTTGGAAGTCTTTATTGGGAGTGGATGTTGGATTTTATCAAATCCTTTTTCTGCATCAATTGATAAGATCATGTGTTTCTCATTTTTTCTTATTGATGTGGTGAATTGCATTCATGTTTTTTTTAATGTTGAACTATCCAGGCCTCCCTAGTATGAATCTCACTTAGCTATGATGTATTACTTTATATATGCTGTTGGATTCTATTGACCAGAATTTTGCTGAGAATTTTTGCATCTAAGCTCAGGAGAGACATTGGTCTGCACTTCTCAATGCTTATGGTGTCTTTGCTCAGTTTTGGTATCAGAATTATGCTGGATTTATAGGGAGCTTTCTATCCATTTTTATATTCTGGAAGAGTTTGTGAAAGTTTGGTGCCATCTCTTCTCTGAGTGCTTAGTAGGATTCTCTTGTGCAGCTATCTGGACTGGCAGGACTTTTTTTTTTTAGGCTAGAAGATTCTCAACAGCTTTGTCTGTTTCTTCTTTTGTTATGGGTATGTTCAAGTTCTTAATGGCCATATGCATTATTTTGGGGAGAGAATGGTTTTCCAGGAATTTTTCCATGCCCTCCACATTATTGAATTTGTTGGAATATAGTCTTTCATAATACTGCATAATCAATCTTTTTATTTGATTGACTTATATAAAGACTCCCCGTTTCATTTGTAATTCTAGATATTGATGGTTGGTCTTTCTTTTACCTTTAATAAATTTTTTAATGGTTTCTCAATTTTGTTGATCATTTCACCAACTAACTTTTTGCTTTGTTGATTCTTTGCATTTTCTTCTGATTTCCAGTTCATTTATCTCTGCTCTATTTTAAAATTTTATTTTCTTTTGCTCTTAGAAGAATTTTGCTTTTGACTATGTTCTAGCTGTTGGAGATACAGAGTCAAGCTACTGACCATACTTCTCGCCTTTTTTTCTATGTGTGTATTTATTGCAATAAAGTGACCTCTGACAGCTGCCTTTGCTATATCTCATAAGTTTTAGTATGCTGTATTTTCATTCTCATTGGTTTCTAGGACCTTCTTAATGTTCTATCTAATTTGGCTTAAAACCTATTTTCTTTTGAGAATCATTTTATTAAGTTTTCAGGCATTTGTCTGTTTTTCTTTTTGTTGCTGTTGTTGTTTATTGTTGTGTTAGTCCAGCTAGGCTAGAGAAAAAAATGCATAGACAAGCATTTGGATATAAGGGAAAAGTTTATATACAAGAGGAATGGAACATTGAGAAAACCTGCCAAACCCATCCAGTCCAATTTCATAAGTCCGATATTAGCCCATATGTCCCATACCAGTCTATAAAGTCTCCTTCCAACTCACAAAACACTTGCAATAACACCAGGACAATCACAGGCCAGTGGGTGCGTGTCTTATGTATTCAGCTGGAGTAGAAGCATCCTGCACTGGCAGAGGTCGCCCTATGGCTCCTCATTTCCAGGGCTCAGGGTCTATCAACAGTATCTATTGGTGGTAGACACATCTCAGCCCTGGCAGGGGTCTCCCTGTGGCTTCTCTGGCTCCAGAGGTCTGGTTCCATCAGGGTAAGCTAATGTGTCTTCTCCTCCAGTCTCCAAGGTATAGGGTTGATCAGCAGGCTTTCATCTCATCTTGTCTATAGTTTGTCTCCAAGAGAGAGTGAGTCAAGTGTCTCTTCTCCAATTGGGAAATACCATGAGACTTCCCAGAATTCTCAGGAGAAAACCATGCCCACACAGAGGTCTCATTGGCTATCTCCAGATTGACAGGCTAGACTTCACTCCTAGACTCCTAATCATGAAACTGTCACACAAATAAATGACGGCCACAATTGTTAATTTCCAACTTTATGGCACTATGGTCAGAGAAGGTGGTCTGATTGATCTCTATGTGTTTGGATTTTCTTATACTTTCCTTGCGCCCCAGAATATGGACTATTTTTTAGTAGGGCCACGTGAATTGGAGATATTTATTGATTGATTGATTGAGTGAGGGATTGATTGCTATTGGTGATAGAACTGCAAAAATGTCTCTTAGCCAAAACTGTTAGATTGTGTTTTTTTGCTCTTAGCTTTCTTTGAGTGTGGTGTACTGAATTTGCCCACTGTAATTGTTGATCCAGTGATTTCTCTTTTCATTTATTTGAGAATTTGGTTGATGAATTTCAAGGGTCTTTCATTGGGTGCATATGTGTTTATTTATTTATGTGTTCTTGGTCTACTAACCCCTTGAACATTGTGTAATGCCCATTCTTATCTCTTGACATACTATGTACCTTAGGGTCTATTTTGTCTGAGATAATTATTGCTACTTTGCTTTTTATAATTGCCATTTGCTTCATACATTTTTCACTATCTTTTGATATCAGTTCATTTTTTGGGTGTGAGTCTGAGATGTGTCTCCTGAAGGTAACATATTGGTGGAATCTGTTGTCTAATCCAGTCTGGTACCCTTTATCTTTTAATAGATGTATTCATAACATCTTCATTTCGTGTAACTAACCCTAAGTGTAGATTAGTTGTTATCATCCTGTACTATTTGTGTTTGGTATTTTCCTTCACTTTACTAGGATGGAGTGTTTATGAGGAGTTCATTCTTGTCTTTGAATCTCCATTGGATCTGTAATGTTTGGGGTACTGTTTTCAGTATGTTGGATTCTGGGTGGTGTTACACTATGTAGTGGCCCCATGTTTTGTGCTATATTCATTGGTCCTCTGCCCATAAAGAACATAAAAGTATTTTTGTAATGTTGTTTTTCAACTTAGGAACATATCCAGTTTCTTTTTTTTCTGCATAGTCTCCCTGGTCAGGTCTGAGATCATTCTTATCTGTTTACTTTTATATGTGACATATTTTTCTCTCTGACTGAAGATTACCTCTTTTTCCTTGCAATTCTATACTTTGACTATTATATGTCTTGATTTAAAAAGAAATCTAATTGGATTCTCTGTCCTTTGTGATATTGGGGAAAATTTCTTCCAACATTTCTTTCTATTTTAACTATAGGCTTATTTCTTTCTTCCTACTCTGGGATCCTGATCATTTGGATTTTTCTTTGCTTCGCAGAATTCTACATCCTCCTCAGATTTTTTTCAAATTCTTTTGCCTTCTTGCTTGACTGTTTCTCATGTTTGCTGAATTCTGCCTGGTTATCTTTAAAATCACAAATTAAATTATCCATTTCTGCCATTATATTGTCGATATTGTCACCTTTTTATCAATTTGTGTCTTGTTGTCTTATAATCATGGACTTCACTTTAATGTGAGGTTTATTATCTCCATTTTATTTCATTTGTTTTCAGGATTGACCCTCTAATTTCATGTGACACCTAGCAGTATTCTCAAGCACTCTTATACTGGCAGTTCAAAGGGTATTTCTTCTGTGTAAACAGTTGGGCTTGGGCTATTGCAGTAATTGACTTTTGTACCAGTCTCCCAACACTGCCCCTCACCTACCTATCTGGTGATCCCATGGAGAACTGTTCATGCAGGGGATCCTACATTGACACCATCTACCTGGTACTCTACTTCTTGTCTTTTTAGTGAATGTTTGTATTCTTTATGCATGATCCTCTTACTACAATTCTCTAATTTGTCTGGTCTTTGGTCACTTGGGTACAAAGCCTCAAATCTGTTTTTCTCTAAATTAAGGTGAGACATACTCAAATTTTGGCTCTTGAATATTGTTTTAATTTCTTGTGTTTCAACTTGAACTTAAATATGACTAATTGATGGTTCATTCCCCAGACAGATCTTAGTCTTATTTTGGGAGATAATATTGAGCATATCTGTTATATTTCCACAGATGTTTCCTTTTTGTTTTTCAAGTTTTGCATTCCAATTGCCCATGAAGATGTTTTGATTTCAATTTTGATCTATTTGAGATTGAAGAATTTGGTGTTGTTCTTCAATGTTTTTAACATGGCCTTTCATGTCCATTGGTGCAAAAATTTGAGTAAGCATTGTATTAGATATTTTTGTAGATATTAGATATTCATATTAGATATTCATATTAGATATTGAGTGTATAGATATTTTTCTATCATGGAAACGTACTGGATGATTGATCTTTAAATGTTATTTTCAATTAAAAAAAACTATACCTTTCCTCTTGAATTTTCATTTGATTCAGGTTTACAAGCTTCAATATTGATTATTTCTCAGTGTAAAGAAGTCTCAAATCCTCACATTTGAACCTAAAGATAACAGAATGATAAATGGAAAGAAGATTGAAGTTTTCAACGGTTTCACCTTGCTTGAATGCACAGTCCATGCTGATGGAAGCAGCAGTCAAGAGAACACAAGACGCATTGGTTTGAGTAGATCTGCCGCATAAAAACTCTTTAAAGCATTAAGCAGTGAGAATGTTACTTTTAAGACTGAAGTGCTTCTGATCCAAGCTATGACATCATCACATGCCTCATACACATATGAAGTTCGGACGTTGAATAAGGAAGATTGAAGAATAATGGATGCATTTGAATTGCGGTGACGGCTAAGGTTATGAAAACTATCATGCACTACCAAAAGAGACAAATCTGTTTGGGGAGAAGTACAGTCAGGATGCTTCTTAGAAGCGTGGTGGCAAGTCTTCACCTCATATACTTTGGACATATTATCAGTAAAGAGTCATGCCTAGAAAAGGACACCATGCTTGGAAAAGTAAAGGAGTCGTGTACAAAAGGAAGTCTCTTGGAAAGATGGACTGACACCGTGGTTGAAGCAATGGGCTCAAACGCACGAGTAACTCTGAGGGTGGCACAGGATTGGTCAGTGTTTCATTCTTCTGTGCTAGAGTGACTGAGTCAGAACTGGCTATGCCACCGAACAGCCACCACCACCACCACAGGAAACCTTGTGATTCTGTTGCTTTAAGTGGCCATGATCAAGTCCATTTCTGCACATAACATCCAGTGGATGCAGGCTTAGAGTAACCCTGTAGGACAGAGTATAACTTTTCTTGTGGGTTTCTGAAACTGTAACTCTTGATGGGAGTGGAAAATCCCATCTGTCTTCCACAGAGCAATTGTTGATTTTGAACTGCCAACCTTGATGATGGTAGCCTATTCTATAGCCATTAGACAACTGGAGCTCTGAGGATGTATTTCTTAATGTATATGTTAGTTACATAATCTGGTGTCAATCTGAGGGTTAAGAGTCAAGGGATGAAGTTTAGCCTGTTGATCAGATCGAGGCTTGACGACCACACTTGGCAGTGCTATGGAGATAAACAGCTTGTTGGAGGTGGGACACCTGCTTTCTCCCTGAGAGATTCTCTGCTGACAAGACACATGGGACTACAATGATGGCTCTCAGAGCATCAGAGCTGGAGAAGCCCCCTGGAGATCCCTGAGAGTGCTGAGAGGCTAATACTGCCACTAGATCCATAAGACTTTTCACTCACTGACCTGTGATATTCCTGCATTCTGCGCCATTGCATGTGCTTTGTGTGTCTGAAGAGGGCTTTATAGATTGGTATCAGAATGTGGGCTAACTGGGATTCACAGACTTGATCTGGGCTGGGATGTTTTCTTAATGTCCAATTGCTCTTTCTATAAAGCTCTTTCTTATACATGTATGGATGTCTATGGATTTGTTTCTGTAGTCTACCTGGATTAACACAACACATTCCATTCAAAATTTCTATAACTCATACTTGGTGAACTCCATGTTTACAGAAAAAAAATGGATGTTTGCTTCTCTTTTCTCTCATTTTGAACTATGTCCCACCAATAAATTAAGTTCCTGGTACATTATTTTTCATTCTTTGCCATTAAGACAGAATATATTTCATTGAAGCACATCTTCCCTAGTCATATTTTCAATACCTGATTATGTGAGGGACTCATCTTCTGGAACTATATGGAATGTCTATTCACTTCCACAAGTCTCTTTTTATTATAAAACCTCAAGTGAACTCTGTTTCTTGTAGACGACACTGCTGTCAAAGATTCTGATACTTCAACATGAAGTCCATCATAGTACACTATATTATTGAAAAGTAGGGTTCAAAAATATTTTTTGAGTTCATAGAATTTAATTATCAACAACGTAAAGAGTGTTTATTTGTTTATTTTACTGGTTCAGATTATTTTTTTTTTGTGGCAGCACTGCCCTGGTGGGAGTAGGAAGTGCAGTCTTGCTCCTGGAGAGCTGCTGCTGGATTTGAAACTTCAACACTTTGGGCCGCAGTCCCACACACAACCACTATGCCACCAGAGCTCAGTCCTCAGATTATTTTTATATTCATATCATTTATGTAATTATTTTGGTCTAGTAACTGTGGACAATACTTAAGGGAAAGATATTTATCCGTTTATAAAATACTCACTGGCCTCTCAATTGAGACAAATGTATTGATAGCTGATATGAAAAATATACATAAGAAAGAATTTGGGGGGCAAGAAGCTATCATGTAGGCTCAGTTGAACAAAATATGTTATATTGATTTCTACAAGCAACAGCCTGTATCAGGCATTTGCCCTGCTTTAGTCATAATCCATCTGTAAGCCATAAACCAATCAGATGAATAACTTAAATTGTCCAAACCATAAAATGCCATATCCTGTTTTCATCTTATTTTAAGAGGAGACAGCTTTAAGGATTTGCAAGAATATTAGACTGCAAAAGAAGGTCATTAATCTGTCATGTGTATACCCTCCAAGCATCTCAAGGTCTTTTAAAATTAAAATCATATGACTTTGTAAACAGTTCAAGTTACTGTAGCTGTGTGAAAGCCTGGCAATCTTTGAATAATGATCAGTTCCTCTCTGTTGATTTGCAAGCTGCTTCCAACAAACCTAAAACTAGCCCCAACCTGCCCTACATACATTTGTGCATAAAGCAATTTTTCATATTCTCTGCACGTGCTTTTACTCAGGTGTGCTTTTTTCTCCTAGCAATAATTCTTTCTTATTCTATCATGATATAAATTGGAATGCATATTTCAAACAGTCTTTTAATCTCCACTAAGCATTCTTTGTTAGTTTTGTTTTTCTTCATCTCCCCATGTAAGCAAAGTAATTTTATTACTTGTGAAAAGGCAATGGTTATTTTATCTAAAATATAAATATATCACCCAGCAGTAGGTCTATTTCTTTGACACAGTGTTAGTGGAATATGTGATATTCTTATGAAAATACATTTATCCAAGACCTAGTTAAGACTTACAGAAAAAGACACAATTAAACATTTGAATGCATAATATTGTTCCTAAATACCAAAAAGTTAGTGAGAAGATTTTTTCTTGTAAGTACCACAACCATAATATTTGATCATATGGTGACTAATTACCGTACAATTTTGTAAAACTTATGCAAGTAGTCACATTGTTACCAAAGATGTTTTCATTGAATACTTCCTACTATATGAAAAGATGGAAATGATTAAGGGCATTAAGACAAAAATATTTAGTATTGAGGTAACTACCTTCAAACAGTCCATCCAAACACTTCTGTTTACAATCCTTAGTGGATTCTTTCTAGGAAAAATACATGGGATGGAAGGGATTTTGTATCCTGTCAGGCTTCACCATGAGTGGTTCCTCGGTGGAAGTAATGGATGTAGCTATCGTTGGTGTCATTAAGTGTAATTCGATCAGTTCTGTCTCTTAGTGAACATATGAATGCCATTATGACACCCTGGTCAGTTCTTTGCCATTTTAACAGTCATTGCCATGTGTGAGTCCACCATAAAGCCACGGTGTCATTCTATCTTGTTGAGAGTCCACCTAACTTTCTCTGGCCTTCTGTTGTACCAAGCATGATGTCACTTGTGAGAGGGTCTCACTATTATTGCTTGTAGGGAAGTCCCTCAAATAGTCAACATTCTTCATCAGCACCTTAATTCAAATAGAAGAGTTTGTCTTCATTCTTCCTTATTTATTGCCTAACTTTCACATGTGTATGGAGTGAATGAAAACATTGCTGGGGGCACATGTACATTTTCCTCAAGGTGATGTCTTTTGCTTTAGCACACATGACTTGAAGCAGATTTGTCCAAGAAATCAGCCCTCTGATTTCCCGACTACTTCTTCCAAGGATGCTGGGTGTTGATCCAAGTGAAATGAAACCTTGACAAGTTCAATCTTCTGTTTGTTTATTGTGATGTTGCATATTGGTTCATTTGCAAGTATTTTGGTTTATATTGAGATATAATCCATTCAGGGGGTTGCAGTCTTTGACTTTCTTCGGTAAGAAGTTCAAATTCTCTTCACTGTCGGCAAGAAAGATATGTTAAAGCATCTCTTAGCTGTGTAACCACTAACATACCTTGAAGAGTTTTTCAAAATAGGAACTTTTGTATATTTGATTTGGCAGGACTTGCTTCATTCTTTTGGGTTGCTATGGGATGCAAGGGGCCAATAAACATGTCAGAAATAATTTAGGAAATTTATTTTATGAACTGCTACTCTGTTTGTTGCAACCTCATACAAGATACCTTACTGTAATGTAAACTCTTGAAAATTAAGTTTGGTCAATGGAAAAATCAGATTTTAACTAGCAGAATGCCCACAAAATTGTACTTAATCCTCAAAATGTATATTTATGATCATCTTTCACTTGTTCTACAAGCTGATATAAAGAAGACCTCTGACTTTGCCTTCTCTGCCCTTTCTCCCACTGAGCACTTGAACTCATGAACTTCTCACCTGAAAACATTGTACTTCACTCTGGGACTCAGAGGCAACACTTCCTCTAGAGGATACATAGTAGGATATTTGGATTCTAAACTGTTTAGACTCTTACATTCCAATTTGCAAGCTGAAAATTGACACGTTGGCAAAAGCAGCAATTTGACTTTGAGATGTGATTTGAAAATAGATCATACATGCAGAAAATTAAGTCAGAAAGGAGAAATAAAGTTTCAGGAGACTCTTTCTAGTTGATGAGTACGTCTCAGCAGATGAGCTTGGGCAGGAAGGCTACAAATAAACAAAGGGACAGAGTGTGAAGGGGCTACATGTATTATTTGAAGTAGTTTTTTTTTTTTTTAAAGCAAACCAAGCCGGCTGATGTTGAGCCCAAGGCATGGCCACACCAGGTAAATGAAAGGACAAGAATGCTACTGCATGAGGGTCTTCAATGCGAAGATCATTTGCCAACAGATGGTCGATCTTTCTTCCATGATGCCTCTGGGTGGTTGGGGGCAGGCAGAATGTTACCCAGCATTTGAGCTTAACTTTTTGCACCAGCAAGGAACTCCACTTGTGAGAAGAAGAAATCCTAGTAGAGTAATTGGTTCAGAGTGAAGAAGCTGTTTTCTTCCTGTGAAGAAAAGGGGACAAGGAGTGCACTGAAGCAACCAGACAGTGAATACTTCTCGACGTGCTTCACTCCATACTTTCCCGAGGCTACCTTGCTCACTACGTAATCTACTCCCCGCCCAAGACCAGCATCCTAATTAGGCCTTGTGTCACGCTTGCACATTTTGTTTCTGAACTGAGGTGTTATTTGATGCCACAGAATTAAAGGGTCTTTCAGATTCTCTAGCACATTCAAATTATAGATGGGAAAATTGAGGATCAGGTCAAGTCAGTGCCTTGTTGTCATTGGAGAGTCCTCCATGATTTGAAATGGATTTAATGTTAACCAGCAATAAAATGAAACCATTATTATTAGCAGGAGATTTTAAACAGAATCCCATCTTTCCAATCTTACAGTTTCCTCCCTACTATTCCAAGGGAGGTTCCGTGTATTTCATGGCTCATTCTACTCTTGCTACAGAAGAATCAAGTGCTGTTCACGTATATGCTTTTATCTACCAGGTACATGTTAAGTAGGAGTGAATTAGATAAGCACTTGGTCGACTCTAGTCATGTTTCTAAGATACTCGCATATTCTTTTATTGCCAAATTGCTCAATGGATTTTGATTTGCTCTTTACTGATTTACATTTATCTATAACTTTTCTTAAAGCAATACTGTACAATGCAAATGTGATCAGCCACAAATTCAAGCCATGGCTATAGTTTTACATTTTCTAGGAGTCAATATGCCCAAAATATTATCATTTGAACCTATATTTAATATAAAATATCAACTTTTACATTTTTAAACACTGCCTTTAAAATTCTGTGGGCATTTTACATTAACATGAAGATTCTAACTGTTTTTTAGGGGTTCAATAGCCACATGTCACGAGTAGCTGCTATATTGGCCAGCTTAGCTTTAGAGATTACATTTTTTAACTTTTTAGCTGTGTTTTGTATTCAGTGAAGGTACAGAGCTATTACATTTTGTCAAGCTAATTATTGCTGTATACAGTCGAGCTGATTGGAGTCTCTGGCTAATACAAATGGCTACCAAAAATAATGGAGGCGACAGCCCACCCAGAGGTGCCTCAGAACAAAGACCTGGAAACCTACTTATGAAAACAGCCTTCGATGAGAATCCAGCATAGCACAGTCTAAATCAGCACACATGAGACAAGGTGGACTATCTTTGCAACTGGCTGTGTGTGCGTGTCTGTTCAATCTAGAAAACCCCAGTCCTTGTAGCTATTGCTTTTGGTGCTAGGATTCAACAGTATCCCTTTAGTGAGCTTTGACTATTAACAATTAAAATGGCCACGTTTCGAACAGCACCTTTGCACATCTTCAAAAATATCTCTACCTCTGTAATGTTAATTCACACACTGTAACAAACATTGCAGTATGAAGGAAAATGAGCATATTATCCTTATATGTCTCACATAATCTCTTACTGCAGCTTTTAAATTTTATTTTGTTTATTTTGCTGGCAAAATGTATTTCCATCTTTGAAGCTGCTAAAATAATTGGCTGGTTTGCAGCTTGAAATGATGAGCAATTTAAAGTGACAACCAGTGGTTCCAGGAAATTCTGTCTAGGGCACAAACAAACTTGACATCTTCACTGTTTATCAGTAATTCAACTCTTTCAAACTGTCTTCAGATTCCTTCCCTGCCCTTCAGCACTATTGACTCCTGTTTAACTGTTGCATTTTTACAGTTTGATCAATGGAATGAAGTTATGAATAGAAATTAGGTGTGTGCCATGCTCCTTGGATGAATAATATGTAACATGAAAACTCACCCTGCTGTATGAGGCTTTGTCTCCCTAATGTTACATTGGCACTTAATGGATGCATTGCTTCTGATTTTGGGCTAGCTATTTGTAAATCCTTGGGGTTAAACTGCAAAGTAGGAAGTTAAAGAAGGAATTTACTCATTGAACGGATAAACCAGTTTTTATCTGTAGAGAATGAAGACTTACTGATGAGAAATAAAGAAAATCAATCACAAAACATTACTGTTCAGAGAAATACAACAACGGGAATCATCTTTAGGCATAGCTAACTGAAAAAAATAGATAGACGAAAGCAGAATATAGAAATGAGAGGGGAGAATAAGACCGTTTAATTGTGTTAGTGTTTTCCTCCTGTGATTTTGGAGCAGGTCCACCTCCATCACTTAGTATGAAGAGGTCTCAAAATATTCATGGGAAACAGACTTAAATGATAGTGGGATTTTATATAAACTTTTAGAATTCTTCTACGTAGACCTGAAAGCGGCTCTTTCTGAGAGAGAAATCAACTCACTCTGTGACGTCAAGTTGACGCCATTTATAGGGACTGTCTGGGACAGGGGAGAACTGCCTCCTTGTGATTCCAAGACTGTAACTTTTTGTGGAATCAAAAGCTCCTTATTTCGCTTCAGGAGGGCTGGCAGTTTCTAACTCCTTTTCTTGAGGTTAGCAGTAACTATTTTACTACCAGGGATCATGAAAAAGAAAGATTACCATCAATTACCATTATTTTAGGACTGTCAGACTGGTGCTTTCTGTTGACAAGCAGTATATATATGTATTAAATTTGTGTTGTTTTATGACAATAACCAAGGACTAGCATTTATTCTTTATGTACAATTACAATGACTATGGAGAAGTTATGCATTGGGGACCTCTGCTGCACAAGGCCTCTTTAAAGTGTTAGAGAAGAACCATGTCATTCCCAGGACTCAAGCCATGATATTCTTCATTGCATCATATTCATATGGAAACTGGACAATGAATAAGTATTCAGAGAAAAATTGATGCATTAGAATTACAGTAATGGCAAAGAATTTTGAAAGTTCCATGTACTGCCAGTAGAATGAACAAATCTATTTGGGTGGAAGTAAAGCTAGAATACTTGTTAGAGCCAAGGATAGGGTTACTTTGTCTCATGTACTTTGGGCTTGTTATCAGGAAAGATCAATCCTTGGAAAAACATAATGCTTGGTCAAACATAAGACTATGGGAAAACAGGAAGACCTGTACTCCATGGGAAGGATTGCCCCAATGTTGCAGCGATGAACTCCGAACAGACAATGATTGGGTTTATGGTCGAGGGCCTGATAGTTTTTCATTCTATTTTACATGAAGTTGCTGTGTGTCAGATCTGGCCCAATGACACCCAAACACTTGGAGAAGTGAATTTTGGAAATGATTCAGGAAAGTATGTGTGTAATAACACAAAGATGGTACTTAGTCAATTTAAGCTTAAGAAACCCTAATAAAAATTTTTGGCCTTCAAATGATTTTTCATATAAACCTCCCAATGGTCTTCAAGTTAATTCTGACTTTCGGGGACCTTCTGTAGTATCTTTGAAGCCATCAATCTTTATAGGAGCAGATAGTCTGAAATGTCTCCTGTGAAATAGCTTGTGCTTTTGAACAATTAGCCTCGTGGTAAGCAGTCCAGTACTTATCTAATAACATCGCTAGAGTTGGAAGAAGTCTATATTTCTAAACACATAAAATTACATTTAGTAAGGACATCAAGTACTCCAGCTAAGTATTCCAAATCATTTTGTCTGATGTAGTGCTTATGTATATGAGTATAGCAAGAAATTGCTTTTACTTACAGATTAGGTGTTTGAAGAGATTGCAGGTGATCATTTCAAGAGAATTCAAAGAGGGAATGTGTACAAAACCCTAAAATCCACACCTGGCCCATACTAAAGACTTAAGAGTTCTGGTTTATCTCATTTGTTTTCTCTCTTTTTTTCTTTCCTATTCCATGATTTGTGCTGTGAGAAACATCTGTCATACTAAATAATATTTAAGTATATCATTCAGTTTTCTGACATAGAACTTTAATTCTAACTCCTTGTTTTAGGACAACATTGCCTTTGCATGGGCCATTAGATAATATCATTACTCTTGCAAAAAGCCATGCTGATTTTGCTTCTAATAAACACCTTTTCTTTACTAAGCCAACTGTCAAAACATTGGGAAATATTCTGTTTAAAAGGCTAGTCTATTTTTTCCTCAAAGGAAAATCTGGAGTATAGATCAAAAAATTACAATCAGACTTAGCTAACTCATGGTTGGCCATTTGAAGCCACCAGCATGTTGAGTTCATTATAGTAAAGAAAAACCCAAAACTATAAGAATTTCTTACTTAACACTTGCTGGTCCACTAGACAGCTACTCTTCAAGCCCAAACCTACTACCGTGGATTTGGTTTCTCCTCTTGGGACCCCACCGAGCAGAGCAGAGCTGACTCTGAAGATGCTGAGTCAGTCTGCGGGAACAGACAGACTCATCCTTGTATTGTGAGTTGCTGCTTTTTCAATTAGCAGTCCAATTCTTTCTACCCACGGTTTTGGTTTATGTTAAAGCAGAAGAATTTTTTAAAAGGTGGTGTGAGTCCATTTATGCCCCATTATTTGTTACAAATGGGTCAGATTGAATTGAATGCCTGCTGATTTTCAATCTGTGGTGAATATTAAAATATGTATCTAGAATCTGCATATTATTCCATTTTAAGAGTTTATTTATACTGCCATTCTTAGAAATTTGGTTTGAGTATAAGCTTCTTTCCTGCTCGTTTTGGGTTTGGAGAGCCATGTAGCCAAGCACTGAAGGGAAACTTGAATGAACATGATGAGTGTCTCCTGTTCCCTGGAGCAAGAGTGGATGTATTTCTTCCTGCCTCAAGGGTTTGGTTTGATTTATATACAACCTGTTAAAGCCATACTATGGAATTTCTAGTCTATTTTTCAGAATTTGTCTTGAGAATACTGTAGGTGTGCAGTCTGGAGGAGTTACAGTGGTTAATAATCTGTAGATGATTCCCTTGAAGTCCTATTCTTTCTATAAATGTTTAATATTTGAAATAAATTTGTTATCTTTCTGTCAATAACTCTGAAGGTAACAACAACTATTTAAAATTTTCTACTAACATACTAAGTGAATTAATTAATAGAAAAATATATGCTGTATCCTGAAAGCCTATCTAAAGATAGAATTAATAACATTCTATTGTATAATATAATATTGTAATAATATTTTAATAATATTCTATTGTATCCCTTGAAAGTCAACTTTCAAATAAAATGGTTTTTATGTTTGTAGTGTGTTCTCCGACAAAATCCCAGACAAAAGACTTCATTTGAAATAGAAGAGCACAATGCCTTTAACCAAAGTTCAGAATCAAAGAAATCTACCCTGGCTATATTATCTATCTAAGGGATATCATAAAGCATTAATGGATACCACAAATTCATAAATTTCTAAATTAGCCCACAATTGCTCTGACTAGAAATATGAAAATTGCCAAAGTCTTGAGCTTTTATAATTCTGATCACTATTCCAAGGTGTGTGTGCGTGTGTGTATGTATTTAACTTTAGCATCCTGAGAAACATCTTAATACTTTGTAACTATGTATCATTTTCCCCAAGCATTGGCCTTACTAGGTGTGTTAGTCCAGGTAGACTAGAGAAACAAATTTATGGGCACTCATATGTGTACACAAAAGAGGTTTATGTACAAGAGCAATTGAATATTGAGACAGCATCCCAACCCCGTGCAGATCAAGTCTGTAGGTCTAATATTAGCCCTTATGTTTGATACCAATCTATAAGATCCTCATCAGACCATGAAACACATGCAATGATGCCAAATTCTAGAACATCACAGACCAGTAGGTGGGAAGTCTTGTGGATCCGGTGGTGTTGTAAACATCTCAGCACTGGCAGGGGTCTCCACCAGAATGCCTGTAGTTCAGAACTCTCCTGTAGTCCAATTGTCTTGTCAGTTGTAATATCTGCCAGGCAGTGAGCGAGTGTACTATTTCCAGTGAACTCTTTATCTGCAGAGGACCTCCAAATGAGGTCATCAAGCTAAGACCTGATGGACAAGCTGGACTCCATCTCTTCACTATGAATTCTCTCAAATTAACAAAAGATTATGCAACTGCCACAGTAGGTTAGACAACGTAAGATCTATACTGGAAAGGGAACATCTTTGCTTGAATATATTGGTATTCTCTATAGCCTCAGATGTTGTGAAATTTGGATATTGAATAACAAACACCAAAGAAGAATCAACGCATTTGAATTATAATGCTGGAGGAGAATACAGTAAGCACCATGATTTGTGAAAAGGACTAATTGTTCTGTGTTAGAAGAAGTATGGCCAGAGTGCTCCTCAGAGTCTAGGATAGCAAGACTTCATCTTACAGACGTTTGACTTATGTTGCAAGAGAGATTCATCCTGGAGAGAGACATCATATTGGTAAAGTGAAAGGGCATCAAAAAGAGGAAGGCCTTCGACAAGATGGACGGACACAGTGGCTCCATCAATGGGCGCAGGCACTGAAACCATTGTGTGGATGGCGCAGGACCATGCAGTGTTAAATCTTGTTTGTATAGGGTGTTCTGAGTCAGAGTCTATTCTAGGGTATGTAACAACAATAACCACATTGGGGCCAAAGCAGGACACACACACACACACACACACACACACCTCAAAATTCAAAGAATAAAGTACTTGATTTCACTTTTACAGGGTTTGATGCTATGTTTTTGAACAGTGCTCCCTCACATCCACCTAAATGGCTGATAGACTAGCAGAGTCCAACCTTGGGTGGATTCTTACATGAGAGGTAATAGACTAAATGAAGCTAAACTAAAAAGATCTTTTAAAATAGGTTCAACAGATTGCTGCCAGACACATTCAGATTCCCATCCCTTTCACTTTTAACAATAATCGATTCAGTCCTTATTTTCTTGAAATAATATCTGAATAGCAATATTGCATTTATAGTGCTCAAACAGCAATACTTTTAATAAATCTACCTAAATGCACTGACAGAACTGCCCCCTCCATCACATTCATCAGAGACCTCGTCAAATCTGTTGAAAAACACTCACTGTACACTGTCGATGAACTTTCCTTGACCCTCCAGTCTAATATCCAACATCAGAACACTTTAGATGATTCATTGAAGACGCTCTGCTAACTCTGCTGGGACAGTGGAGCTAGGCAAGTGGTCAGCACAGATCTTTGGAAATAAGAGCCTAAATCTATGAACATTGAACGTGTACCTGCTTAGTTTTACAAAAGTCTGGGCACCCTCAAACTTTGGGTTTCTTATCATTTCTTGTTCACCTCTTTCCTGTTGGAAAAACACACACAGGAGTCTTTCAATCCTCTCACTGTGTTTGGCATCGATGGTGTATGAATAAAGCATCAGCATTAACCTAAGTCACAAGGTAAACCATTTTTTTGTTTGTTTTTGAGCTTCTTAAATGAGTTTCCAAGTTGCATTGGCTGTGTTTGTAGCATATTGGAAAGCAAATTCCATTTTCTACTTCATGAAAAAGAATTCATTTTAAATTTGTGAAATTTTTTTTTTTTGGGGGGGGCATTGCTGCCCTCTGGTGCTCATGGGAGCTACCCAACGCTGCTTCTGAGAGCCGCCTCTGAATTTGAACTGCCAAACTCAGGGGCTGCAATCCCACACTCAACCACTTACACCACCAGGGGTCAGCCCCCAATTTGTGAAACCTTTGCTTAATTTCTTGAATACAGACTGGTAGAAATATATAAAATGTAATCTCTACTTGAAACAAGCTGACTGCCATCAAGTCTATTTTGACTCACAGTGATCTGATAAAGCACACACACACACACACACACACACACAAAAAAAAAAACCTTCATGTTTCTGAGGTTGTAGATCTTTCTGGGAGCAGAAGGTGAATCCATTTCTCATTCTTCTCCCATGGAGAGGTTGATGGGTCCAACATCAGATTTTATGGATAGTAGCTCCACAAATGTGCTAGTAGGGCCCCTAAATATTCTTTATCATTGAGTGATAAATGTTACCAGAGGAAAAGAGAGAAATGCAGAAGTAAACAGCTT